>JAFBJR010019394.1:418299-625821 GCA_016785285.1 Brachirus orientalis | reverse complement strand
GGGGGGGGGGGGGGGGGGGGGGGGGGGGGGGGTTATGTGAAGAAGGGTGCTGCAGAGATCAATGGACGAATACTAGGTCCTCTCACTGAGGCATTTAAAAGAGAATAGATAATGAGGATATTTATAGATTGATCTATTTGTAACCAGGGCATTCTCTGAAATAGGAGCTGGAAATCGTTCTTTCCCCAGGCTGCCCTCCTTCTCCCTCTCCTTCTCTGCAACACCCTGTGTCTTTTTCCAGTGACTGAAGCAGATCTTTCTCTGTTTTCTCCTTCACATCTCAATTTCTGCTATTGTCTTTGTTCTCTTCCCCTTGGTATGAGAGAAGAATTGCTCACCAATTATGTTTTACAAATGTTAATGAGCCATCTTGCAGTTATATGTGCTCACACGTGAAGTGTCATGCAGAAGTGATGTCATCAAGTGCAATCCAGGGCCATTGTCGGGAGACCCAGTGACGTACTGTGCATGACATAATGCTGTGGTAATATCTGTAGTTGTGAGGGAGAGAATGTATGGATGAACACACACTATGCTTGTGTAGCTACATGATTGAAGCACAGTGATAAATAATATACAAGCCAATAATTCTACTGAAGAGAAATCCTGTGTGAATATGCTAAAAGATTAATATTGTTGTGATCAGTAACAGCAAACATAACCTGCCAACCCAAACTTTAAGGTCAGTTAAATTAGACTTTAAGAGTGTACAGACTCAGACCTTAACCACACCAATATTAATGCAAACAGTGAATTAAATGTACCACGTATAGTACAGAGAACTCCATGTGCTGGGGTTTTAAATCAACCACAATTCTACCTGAAATAGTACATATTTAAAACATATTTTTCAGAAGGTATAGTGCCACAAAAAAAATTTGCATTTGCTCAAATGACCTCTTACCAAAGTAATGTCTGTGCTTTTGCCACATTATTTGAGAAAATGTACCGAGAAGTAAGTTCAGTGTGAAAATCTTCAGATAAAAGAGTGAAAGATATGTATGTACAGTTGATCATAGTGTAGTGTAGTGGGGATGTGAATGAGGTCAAAGCAGAAGGCCTTCATCTCTGGTGCAGAATCTATCATCAAATGCAGAAAAATGCAAATGTTTTTACTAAAATTATAAAAAAAACACCAATACATGTATAAAACTAACACATCATGCAACAATCATTTTACAGTAATGTGTAGTATACTATAAATAAATCTCTAGTTGTCTTTCTAGTCTAGTCTTTCTCATTTTCTCTTTCTGCGTTTTCCTCTCCCAGGTCTTACAGGTAGCCAACCTGACCTGGACAAGAGAAAAGAAGTGTTTGGGAAAAACTTGATACCTCCAAAGAAGCCAAAAACCTTCCTGCAGCTGGTATGGGAGGCATTACAAGATGTCACTCTCATCATCCTGGAGGTTGCTGCACTGGTCTCCTTGGGCCTTTCCTTCTACCACCCTCCTGGAGAGGCATCTGGAGAATGTGAGTGATCAGCTTCCATAAAATATTCTCCCAGTCACTCATTTTGAGGTCATCAGACAGACACACATGCACAAAAACACAGTGAGGTATCTCTGGTTTCCCCATTATTGCAGAGAACAGCAAATAACTATATTTACATTTCCTCACTGACAGCACTTCCCTTGATATTACTGGCACTTGGTGACACACCTAGACCTACATGCTCATGTATGCACACACATTTTTTTTTTATTGGTGAATTGATGAAGAAGATCACACTTTCTTTGTGACCTGCCTCAAAAGGTCAAGTGACTCATCACATAATTTTGGGCATGTGTGTGTGTGCACGCATGCACATTATGAATGTGTTAAATGTGTGTATGAAAAGCACCGGGAAGGTTAATGAAGTGTTAAGTAAAAAAATAACCTTAAGCCCTTAGAGCCCATACATCAGCCCTGTGAGCTGTGAAACAGGAAATGAAGACAGAGACTATAATGAGCTGCTGAGTCAGCAACATCACTCATTGCTCCCCATATTATTGAATTCAGTTGCCCTAAAAAAAGAATGCAGTCTTCTTTTTCAGAGGTTTAAATACTGGCAACCAAAGTGCCAAGTTAGTCAATCAAAATATTTCTGTCTTAATTTAAGGCCGTTGTTCTAATTCTTTTTTTTTATTTAATGTATTTTATTTATGTGTTCATGTAATCAAGAACAGTGCTTTATCTTTATACTGTTCTCTGTGCATTGTCAGAGGTTCAATGTGTGGGAATGAGTGACTTCTAATGTGAGATTGCAGATTGTAACAATGGAGGACTCAGTGCCTCAGGGAAAGAGGGCAGAACAAAGGATGGTGTTCATTTTCGTGGTGTGGAAAACTTCCTTCGATATGCTAAAAGCATTTGCTGGCTGGTTTGTCCATTTGACCTGCTGCAGAAACATGGTAATGCAAGATGGCACCATCCATAAAGCAAGGCCCTTGCCTAAACTAGATATAAAAAGGTTAAACTTCAAAAAAACAGTCAAACAATCAAGCTAGGCTTGGGCAATATTCAAAATTTAATATTGCGATATTGGGTCACCCAAAAATTGCGATATTCGATATTATCACAAGATAATTGTTATCCGTTGTAAATATAGTAGAAGAACAGGACTTTTTATGTAGAACTTCTCACCTGATATTTTCAGGACAATATGGATTTACAATAGAAACACCACAGAATAATAACAAGAAGAACAATAGGTGTTGCACCACTGTGTGAGTGCTCAGTGCACTTCAGCACCATGGACAGGCACACCATTCTGTTGGAGAGATGAGAGCACATTTTCTGGATATGATTGCATTTACAAGTCAGAGTTTTACAACCTAAACCATGTATGCTACAGCTACTGTAGTCACTGTAGTTATTCCTGTAAATGTGTTGTGGTATATGTTTGAATTTGTGTGATGATTATCCAATTTCAATTTCTAAATACATAATACATACTTTCAAATGTCAAATCATTGTCTTTGACCAAGATTAAATTAAGAAAATGTTGTGGAATAACATTCATAGGAGAGATTAAGAATAAACAAAAGAACACATACAATGGGATAATACTAAGGAAGTTTAATTGAAATAAATTATTAAATGTTAACATTAATTTCTATCAGTGTTACAACCTAGATGAATTATTGAGGACAAAAGTATGTGTGCATTAGTGCTGGTAGTCTAAAAGTTTTAGTGTGTCTTTTGATTAGCCCCTCTATAGTGCACCTAGTTGGTTAAATTAGACCCTGCAAATGTGATATTTATATGTGAGGTCTGCACATGCTCACTTTGTGAGCTGCGTGTTTTTCCTCAGTCCAAAGCAAATTGCCCCACTGGGAGCTTTTACAGTCAGTGAGGCAGGAGTGTAGAGCACTCCCAGGGTGTTAGATGAAGCAGCAAGAGGAGGACTGGAAGTCTGTCAGTGCACAGCCGGGGGACAACAGGGTTTCCATCTGATGCAGAGCAAATGAATAAAAAAGCTCATTCCATTAGTTGTATTTTTAAGAGCTATTTTATTTTGCACACATCTATGTGTCTTTAATCATGAGATTTTATTGCATTGATAACTGTGTATGAACTTTGCAGCTGCTAGAATACCTTGGTCTATAAGCAGTTTTAAAGACACACTATTCTCACAGTTGTGTATATTTTTCTTTTTGCTTTCACTGTTACCAAACTGCAGTGTGTGGATCAGCAGCAGGCGCGGTCGAAGGTGAGGGCGAGTCAGAAGCTGGCTGGATTGAGGGCGCAGCCATCCTGTTGTCTGTGGTGTGTGTGGTGCTGGTTACCGCCTTCAATGACTGGTCCAAGGAGAAGCAGTTCCGTGGGCTGCAGAGTCGCATTGAGCAGGAGCAGAAGTTCCAGGTCGTCCGCGATGGCCAGGTCATACAGTTACCCGTGGCTGACATTGTGGTAGGGGATATAGCGCAGATCAAATATGGTAGGTATGAGGAGATTTTTAGACTAGTCAACTCATAAGTTAACTCATTTTACATAATAAAGTCAACTAAATGTGACTGCAGTTTCCTTCTTGGTGTGATTTCAACTGCTTAAACGTATTAAATATTTGCTTCTGGATATAATTGATAATGGGCATGTCTGCTGTCTGCTTATGTCAACCTTTAAGGTCCAGTGTAAGAATTACACACTGGACCCACAGTGGACACAACCGTCCCTTTACCAAAGCATGTCAGGAAACTGGTGGACTTCACATAACAGGAGCACTGTTTGACAAGTCTGTCCATTTTCATCGCTTCTCGTGCTACCATGTCTTCCTTCTTCTTTATGCTTCAGGTTTATGTGGGTTAAGATTTTTTTTTTTTTTTTTTTTTTTTGCGTAACAAGCCTCTGCTTCAAAACATGACACATACAAACACATGCAGGTTTGCACAGCTATCTGTTTTAAGGGCTTACTAACAAAGCATTATAACCTAACCATAATTATGGTTTACTTAACGTAATCCCTATTTTTCTTTTTGATAAGAGAATGAGGTGTTTCACTCTGGGATATCGCCCTGGCATGACCAACCAGGGAAGATCCAATGGCACCACGTCTGTCAGTGACAGATTGAGCTGTGCCAGGGCACCGCCCCTCCCTTCATTCTATCATAGCCGACATGCCCCATAAAATCATTCTACACCAGTTTCTTTCCATGCCTATGCAAGGAGGGACATGATGGTGAAACACCTCACTCTGTTATCAAATAACTGGGTATTACGTTAAGTTGCCAATTGTTGTTTTTTAAATACCCGAAGCCACGAAAGGTATAGTGAGCCCTGGAAAACCAGTAATTGCCAGGGTTCCTTAATCATAAACCCTGGGGCTCTGTTGCTCCACTTCCATGACTCTTAATTTGACAGGAGGGGAAGAGGGAGAAGCTGGGGTGTTAGGAGGCCTGCTTCTTCTTCCTACCGTCACTGGGGTGCTCTCCTTGATGCACACACTGCTCCTAAATTAAAAAATGGAAACCTTCTTGCAAAGTACTTTCCCAGAAAATCCAAACACACACCAGGAACTGTGTTCAGCAGAGAGGACCTTAGCGGTGCACCTGTGGACAGTTTAGCAGATCTAAGCTAGCTCGAATTAGCTGAGGGAACTTTACAGCACAACAATTTCTTCACAGGAAGAAAGTGAGACTGATTTTAAGGAAAGGTCAGCGGTGATAGTTTGAAGGGGAGTGGGGCCTCATCACTGACAGAAGTGGTGCCATTGGAGCTTCTATGGTTGGCCAAGCCAAGTCGATATCGTACAGTGAAACACCGAATGTAGTAGGGAAAAAGAACACGTTAATGTCTAACCCTAACATAACCTAACCACAATTCAAATCTTAGCCCTAAACCAGAACCTCATTTCTGAGAAACTGGTGCTGACAAGGTCAGTGTTTATGTCAAAAAAGGTCCTAAATACGTAAAAGAGGTAACAAATGCAAGTGTACACACATTCTCTCAAATAAAATAGACAATATAAATGATTTAATCTGGAAAATGTTGTCATCTCTGTTGCTGCAGGTGATCTTCTTCCTGCTGACGGAGTATTGATCCAAGGCAATGACCTGAAAATTGATGAGTCTTCACTGACTGGAGAGTCCGACCATGTGAAGAAGGCTGCAGACAAGGACCCCATGCTGTTGTCTGGTATGATGCTGGTTGATGCACTCTCTTGAGATACATGGGCATATACAGTATGATATAGTAGAGTCACATTTTCTCACTTGTAGTTCTGTTGTGTTTACAACAAACACAGAGGTGAGGATTCAAATGGGACATGACTTTTTTTTCTGTTCTATCCAAATGGTTATCTCCTTTTAGCTCAATTTTAAGTTATTTCTTAATGATTTCAACTGCACAAATTGCTTTCTTTACAAAGCAAGTAAAAAAAACATTTTGTTTATTAAAACCACTATCCTAAAGAATCTGTCTTATCAGTGGTACCCCAGACAGAAGACAGACACATTATTGATTAATCTGAATATCAATAAAGACGATAGTGCTGACTGCCTAGAAGTCACAGTTCTGTTTGTTTGTTTTTTTAACTATGTGATTGGTTTTGTATTTGTTGCAGCAGAGATGCTAGAATTTGCAGTTGGATGATTGTTAGAAAGGAAGAGCATCTGAAAGAGAAACAAAAATCTGTTTTTTTGTTTTCCTGAGGATAATTAGCTCTTCACCTTTTGCTGCCTCTATTAATTAGTCTCTTATTCATGCACAACTCCCCAAGGCAAAGGTTAATCTTTTTACACATGTGAACCCTAAGATATTTGCACCCTGCAACTATTTGCACACTGACACATTTTATTATTTTTTAATTGATTTTGACTTTTGCCTTTATTACTTTAGATTTGACTTTGGGCTTTAATAATGATTTTTAAATACTGAAATCATAGCTGTCCTCACAATGCATGTTTTCTAGAGAAAGAAGTTGAATATTCATTGATCAATTTAAGTGAGCATTTTTACAGTTCTATATACTCTACCATGGAGCACAGTGAAAGGTGATATGAGGGAGGATTGCCCAGTGATGGAAATTGAGAATCACCATTTGATGTGATTTCACCATAGTAGTAGTATTCAATTTTAATGTTAGTTCTGTAATGTAACTCAATTGTAAACATCCTAATTGTGATGCTGTTGTCTATTAGAGTCTCTTATCTTAGATGGAACTATTGGAGAAAGGTGGAGACCATTGTTGTGGTCAGCAGTCATTCACAATAATAAAGGCACAACATTTGTAATCTATGTAAGCTGCATATAAGCCTTTTTTGAAAGCTATTTTTCAAATGTCTGCAGAATTGAGTCTGCATGTTGCCCAGAGTTTGCCAACACACTGAGAAAATGCCTGACCAGATGTGTTGAAAACAACAGGATAGTGTCCAGAATATCCAGATTAAGTAGTGACTCCTGCCCTGTACATGCAGGAGACATGACAACTGAACACTCACACTCTTTTATCCATAGCTTTTCCTGTTGTGCTTTCACATGGGCTCACTTAAGCATTATCCTGATAGTTTATCAGAGTACTGGCAGTTCTTGAGATACATTTGCAGACATTTACATCTTCAGTTGCAGCAAAACACAGGAAATGTTCTAACTTCAGTGTATGTCTGAAAGCAGTTAAACCAGATTTTTGCAACTCTCCCTTGCTGGTTCACTAGGGACTCATGTGATGGAGGGATCAGGACGCATGTTGGTGACTGCAGTTGGTGTCAATTCTCAGACTGGAATCATCTTTACCCTGCTGGGGGCTAGCACAGAAGAAGAAGAGAAGAAAGAAAAGAAAGGTGAGATAAACTTGTCCACTTCAGAGTAGGGAGTCAGTTATGCCGAGCGACATAACATTTTCAAATGTATTTTTTTATATTTGTGTTTGTAACTACCCTTGTCAGTGAAAAAGTAAACCAGAAACTTAAATGAACCTATGACTGTTTGAACTGACTGGAATTGTATGAAATGTATGCCAGTATTTGAGTACAGTCTTGGCAGTAAGATACCATTCACAGTAATCTTGCATGAAATGATGATGTTGATGGTACAGTTGTAAGTTGCAGTGTCAAGGTCCTGTGGATTCAGGCGCTTTACTGTCCTTTCTCTCTTATCATTTCCAAATTTCACCTTGATGGACGAACAGTGGAAGACGGACACCGGAATGCAGGTAGAGTATCACCTTGCTCTGACCACTGCGATTGATACTTGATACTTAGGACCTTACACCCCTGATGTTCCCCTAATAAACTAGTATTCTTTACCGTCCTCCCTTAGTTTAATTACTCAGTTAAAAAAGAAGCCTCAGCACCACAACACTGCTTCTTTTCAAGTTCTGGCAGATGACGCTTTTAACAACGAATAATCCCCTCCTCCTGTAACAGGCTCTGCTTTCATTAAACTATCCAGCTAACATTCAACATCAGGCCTGTTTCATAGACGTATTGTTTACCATAAATATTGAAAGGCTGTCAAATTAAACTCACTGCTGTAAAAGAGAACAATGACATGAGAGCAGCAACCTCTCAGGTGTACAGCACATAGACCAGCAGGAAAGATTTAGGTAGAAAATATAAGCTTTTGTATGATGCATCATTCATTACATCTTTTATGTACATTAATGTCAGTGTTGATTTTTTTTTGCCACTGTGTGCATCTTTGGAAAGCTATTTAGTAGGTATCCCAGTAATGTAGATAACACACAGCATGTCTTAAAACATTTTTTCAGAATCATTCTTCACTATAATTGTAATGCATCAACAACATGATTGTGATACAGCTGCAGAACAGTGGTAAAATTGATTTATTAGTTTGATGTAACACATAAACCTTTCCTTTGACATGTCTTTCATTAAAAAAATCCAAGTCAAAATATTTTTTTTAACTGGCACTTAGAAATGCCATGATCTGGATTTCTGGGAATATTTTTATCCTAGGCTAATATGTGGGCCCTTTAACATTATTTTCACTTTGTCACTTTGGAGAGTTTAATTAACATCTTTTAGCTCAGAATGTGATTTTGCAATGAAAAAAAACTGTTTAACATGGTTAAGAGTCACACTTTAAAGCTAAAAGAACTTAAAGCTAAACATGACTATACAGTATATGCAATCAAGACTGAGAAGTGAATATTACTACTGTTTACTACATATAAATTGACTGCAATACACTGAAAACGAAGAGGCGTGTTAAATCAACTTACAGCAAGTTTATATTTTCAGAATTTCTGGTTTATACCTTTTGTTATACCGTTTTTCATGTTAATTTCAGATTCCATCTTTCATGTTTGTCCAGTGTTTTTTATTCAGATTTGTTTCTAAGTCTCTTCTGGTAAACAACAATACTCAGGTGCAAATAATAACAGTTACATAGGCAAGTAAATGCACATATGATTGTGCCTGATCACAATTTAGCCATATGATGAATCTACCTAATCTAAATGTGCTATAACCATGTTATTTCTGTTCATTGTCTTGTGTATGCTCATGCGTGTGTGTGTGTGTTTGTGCGTGTGTGTTTGTGTCGTTCATTCATGTTCGGTCCTCATGGCTAGACTGCTCCCACCCCCCTATCCACCCTATCGCAACTATAGCCACGGATGGGGCTGCAGGCATTAATGCCCCTGGCAGTGCCAGCCTAATTAATGGTAGGTTGACAAACCATCTGGTCTTTGATGTCTTTCTGTCGTGAGCTTTGACTGCTCTTACCTTTTCCATTCTCCAGCTGCTTCCTATCATTGTTCTTCCTACGCTGTCCGTTGTGTCAGACCCCTCTTCATCCACGCTGTCAGTGCATGTTGTCCTCACTTGTAGAAATTGTCTCTTGTTTGTTGTTGTTGTTTTTGTTTTCCTCTCTTTATACACTGTTGCTGAATTTGTAATATTTCAAATCATGTCAGAAAAACTTTATAAGAACCAGTTTATTTTTTGGTCCATTTTTTAAATGCAGTGACAAATTAAACAAAATAAAACCCTTTATAAGGCAAAAGAGTTAAAGTGATGTGATGGAAATCATGTTGAGCCTCTTTGTAATTCAAAAAAGGTATCATGAACAATAAGAAAACAGCAGATGAAATTGATTATGTTTAAGAAATATTTATTTTTTAAATTTTGTGTAACATTTATTTCCTCTCTTGCTAAGAGGTACATAACCCCTGCATGTTGTTTTTACTCTGGTTTTATACAGGTTAGACAAGGACAAATATTATATTTAATATGAATTACTGAGCTCTAGGGTGTTGGCTGCTTTTTATATTATTTGACATGATAGTTTGACATGATAAAGAAGTTAAAAAAAGATGTTTTCCAAAAATATGTGATGGTTCCTTTGAAGTGTGTTGTTGGGATGAGAGAAAAAAAATGCTACATAAGTTTGTGTATCTGTGAAAAAAAGGCACTAAGTAAATGGTGGTGGCAAAATGTTATTGCAGGATCATCTTCTTGTCCTCTGAGATCACTTTGTGCTAATCTTCTGTTGGTGTGTTAGGTGAATGCAGTGCTAAAGGTTTACTTCCTTCACTGTTGCAATAGGTTCCCTCTATCTACATCTCTTGGAAGATCAGTATCGGAGTGTTAATACTCAAGGCAGGAGAGGCGTTATTTGCACTGTAATTGTGACCTTGTGCTGTCCCAGGCTGGAAGAGAGCAATTTGTCATCTTCAGCTTTATTGTGACTCCAGGGAACTGGCTAATATAGATGAGGGGGTTAAACAAGCCACTTATTTCCAACATACTGTACTTGCAGAAGATTCTGTGAAAATCCAGTCCTCTGGCTCTACTTGAATAATTTTTCTCACTGATTTTTGAGTTTAAGGCACTGACAGACTGATGTTATGCAATTTTTAGCCTGATTACTACTGAGACAAATAGGGCCTATCTTGATAATTGTAGCCTGAGGTAGTGATGGGATCAACACCACAGTATATTAAATCCTGTCATAATGATTATGTCTTGTTTCATAAACACTATGTATGAATTTGATTTTAAACCATTTGACTTGACTTTTGTGATGCATACCACTACAAGAAGCACAAGCAATATGAATCTGCAGTTTATGACAATGTCATTTGATTTATATGCACATGTAATTTGAGCTTGATCCATGTCAAGCAGAATACAGCAGCTTAATAAATTCATTGTCCCCAAAATTAGATTTTGAATTTCTGCCAGGTGATCTTATGTAACTCTACCATGTGGGAGGCTCGTTCTCTCTCTGTCTGGCTCTCTCTCTCTTTTCTTTTGCTCTATCTCTTTCTCTGTATTGTTCAAATTGTGAGTGTGCTTCCCCTCCGAGTGTGTGATCTTGCATGTGCTGTTTGAATTTTTCTCTAATGCATGCCATCTCTTGTGTGTGTAATGTTCTTCACATGTGTTTGCGGTGTGTGTTTGTAAACCCCCCCCCCCTACTGTCAGTGTTTAGTGTAAATGCTTTTTTTCTCTGATTCACTGTCTCATTTTATACCCAACAATTTGAAACGTATACCTGATAATGTGCATGGAATTACTTGTGCTTAATTCAAAACAATATTTACAAACACAAATCCTTATCAAACAAGCATGTGTATTACATATTCTGCCTAGTATTACTAGGCACACTCTTTCTTTGTTAACATTTTTATATTTCAAAAAGCCCACTTTAAACACTTTAAACATTTTAATTGACTGAGTGTCTATGGGATAAAATAAAGTTCATTGGATATGAATGTACCCCTACCTTATTAACAGGAAGTCTGTACACTACAGTGTTTACTAATTACTTAAAATATAGTTAATTGAGTCAAATACATACCACTAGATATAATAGCTAATTACATTACATCACTTACACATCACAAGCCTTTCTATGTGCCTGTCGCAGAGACATTGTATTAAAAGTCATTTTCCTGTCTCTTTGTTTTTGATTTTTGGTTCTCATTGTGTGTATTGTCTCTGTGGTGATAATTTGTTGACTTGTCTGCCTTGATTATTTTTGTTGTTATTGTCTTGTATGTCTTCATCATAGGTAAAATGCAAGATGGCAATATGGAGAGCAACCAGATTAAAGGTAATCAAACCATATATTTCACTCTCTTCTCCTGCCCTCTTCTTCTTCTTCTTCTTCCTTTCCTCCTCCTTCTCATCTCATCTTTCCCCTCTATGGTATGTGATGTAAGCTCTGGGTCAAATGTAGCTGTTATTTTATATATTTCAGTCTACAATGCTACAACATAAACACTGCGCTGCCTCTGTAAGAATTGTGCAGTGTCATTTCAGATTATATTCTACAGGACTCTGACAGTCTACTGTCAGTCCACACCATTTATTTGACCCGGGTTTTACTTGCAGTCATGTTAGATTAGAAAATCCCCTTCCTTCACTTTGTCCGTCACTGATGTGTTGTCCCTGGTCTGTTGTCCCTGGTCTGTTGTTCTTGTTGTGTTGCTAACTTGTCTTGCTCTCTAAAAGATAACAGCAACCTGTTCCTCAGCTTATGTATCGGCCTTATTTGGGCTACCTTTTCCCACTAATTTGTTTTATTTCCTCTTCCCCACTTATACACCATGCCCTGATTTTCGCCCTTGCTACTGCTCACGAAACACAACATGATATAAAGTATATATGAATTTGGTTGAGATAAAGGGAAACTGTGACATCCGTAACTGTCCATTAGATGTTTATTTTTTCATTATTCTTTTTCAGTTTCAGTTTAGTGTTCCTAGGCTCCAAAAACAGTTCCTTCAAATAGCTACTTGTGTCTGACAAATCCACATACCAAAATCAATTTGATGGCTATGAATAACAATAGTTTTATATTTTAGCAGGTGTTTTTCAAAACTTTTGCCTCATTGCCTCATTGAAGATAAAAACAAATGAATTGACCTTAGCCCTAAGACAGTATTTTTAGCCAAACATTGTAACCAACCCTATATATTCATACTTTGAGGGGGGTTGTTACCTGATAATGTACATTACTCATGTCATCTCTGAGTAGTCATATTCGAGCATACTGTTTTATGTTCCATCACTTTAAACAAAAATATGGTAAAATGGAATAATACACACAATATCTCCAAAGCAAAATAGGAAAAGGGTAAAGGAAGAACAAAATGCAGCTTTCAGAGGATTAACGCTTGTCCTGAGCGTCTCTTTATTTGAACAGTTGGATTTTGTTCTTCTGCAGCATACAGATGGTTCTGTCCTTTGTGGAGGAGGAAAAACAAAGTGCTCACCCCAAGAATAAGACAAATGTTCAACATTAAAAGGTTTTGCACAAGCATCAAACAAATGCTACATTGTGGTTGGAATGAATCTTGGTAATGGGTTACATTAACAAAGACGCTTTGCACTGTGCATGTGTATGTGTGAGGTGGGGACCGGCGTGAGAGAGTGAGGTAATTGAAGTATGGTTTTACTGCCTAAACAGTATTATTTTTTTTCCTCCCGAAGACATTGTTTCTCCAGATTAAAAAGCTGAAATGAAAGATCAGGGAGTGATTACACACTGTATATGTAGACTATACCTGGATCAACAGCCATTTTTCATTTGGGCCATTTGCCAGTAGAAGCAGTTGTAGCTGTTAAGGTACTTTTGGGGGGATTAGTCAGGTCAAATACAGGTAACTGTCCACACAGTGGTTGTGGTTTGTGTTAGAGGGTAAGAATCTACTTCCTGATGTAATAGTTTGTTTCAATAAAATGTAAAAATCACATTCATGTGGGTGTTTTTCTATTTGGAGCATTCGGATCATTTGTTTGTTGTCATGACTGTAATAGAACAGCTTTGCAGTTTTCATGTTATTGCAAGTATTTAAATTTAGATTCGGACCAAGTGAAGTTGAGTCAATCTCTGCCTGTCTACAAGTATGGTGTAAATCCTCAGTTTCAAGCTTCACTGTGAATTATATATTTATGCTTACTGTCCTACAAATCATTTAGAGGCTAAAATATATAGTTCTGGTTTGCACTTAGAATATCAAGTCATATAATATTAAGAAGTCATAGATTCTACACATTGAACCAACCTATAGACCTTTGGGGATTCTGTATTATTAACACTTCTTTCAGGCTTTTTGTTCTTTTGTGTTTTTGCTATTTAACTTAAATAGATTTCTGTTCCTTTTTTTTTAACTTTTACATGTACAAAGGTTTATGTACAGAAGGTTTACCTTTTCATACACTGTGCAAATTAGGCAAATAATGGGTAGCTTGGATGTGGGACCATTAAACTACTCATCGCTCACTATAAATAAGTGTTTGTTGTGAAAACATTGGCAGAGTGGCAGTGTTTCCTTTTCACCAATGAGGACAATGCAGGATTAAAATAATACTCATTTAAATATATAATGAATATACAAATTAATTAGTCTCATCTTGTCATGGGACCTTGTACCATCCTTTCTAGATACTATGCACTGTATAGCCTGGAGCTGGTGTAACACCTGATGTTTTACAGCCTTTTATTATCAACAGTAACTCATTTATCCCTAACTTATTGTATCTCTTTGTTTTTTTTGGCACTTATATATATATATTCTATATATATATATATTTTTTTTTTTTTTTTTGTCATTTATTGCACTTTTTTACTTCTGTGTCTTATTATGGCACTGTATTGTTACAAAGTTATGGGTTCAATCAAGTATCTATCTATCTATCTATCTATCTATCTATCTATCTATCTATCTATATCTATCTATCTATCTATCTATCTATCTATCTATCTATCTATCTATCTATCTATCTATCTATCTATCTATCTGTTTACTTTTTTCTTTGTTTTGATCTCTATTTCTGACACCACATGCTTTCTGTATTTCTTTTTTTTGTGGTGTTTACAGTAAAGAAGCAGGATGGTGCAGCTGCCATGGAGATGCAGCCTCTAAAGAGTGCTGAAGGTGGAGAGTCTGATGAAAAAGAGAGGAAGAAGGTGTCTGTTTCCAAAAAGGAAAAGTCTGTGCTGCAAGGGAAGCTTACCAAACTGGCTGTCCAGATTGGCAAAGGAGGTATGACAAGCTGCTCCTGTATCAGTCAGTCACTTAAATCATGGACAATAAAGTCATGAGCAATCATCTTGTCTATCAAAGCAAAATAGTGTACAAAGCCAAAACTCCCTTCTTTGTTGCTTATAGGAATCCGAGCAATTAAAAGGAATGTCTAAGCGTCAGAAATATGAAACAGTAGAAGAGCCTGTCCAATTATAATTTGATGAATGACCTGTCTCCCAGGGAACTGATGAATCATTGTCCAGGGAACAACTGAGACTTTATGATGCAGTTTGTTCATTTCTACAGATTTATAATGCATTTCATCATCATCCCCATCATTGTTTGTCATTTAATTTAAAGCAGTTTACTGAGCCAGGAGTTCTAGCACACTTGTAATAGATCTACCACCAGTACCAGTAAGCAATTGTAATAGTTTTAGAAGCCCACATGCTAATTTGCCCATGCTGTAGGTGTCCTCCCAGCAGAAACAAATAGTAGCTATGCGATGCAAATAGGATTAAAAGAACCTGACTGCCATGCTGTTATTAAAGCTGCTGTTTTACTTTTCATGGAGTCAAGAGTTGAAGGCTTCATAGTTTTAAGAAGTCCTTTTTTTTTTTTTTTTTTTTTACTGTGTGTGCTGTTGTCCTGAATGACGGAATGAGGACATGGTGTCAGAGCAATGAAATACCGTGGCAGGATTAGTATATAAGCAAGCAAGATCATATGGCATTGCTACGTATGACAGAATATATTGTGACTTAATACTCTTTTGTGCCTGTGATCATCTGGAACCTTTTTTGGGGGTGTTTATGTGATTTATGTGTTTACTTTATTTTGATTATCTGACGTCTGTACACACTAATAAGCCAAACATCTAGTGTCATCAAGTGTATCTAAGAAGTTTATATATATATATATATATAGAGAGAGAGAGAGAGAGAGAGAGGGAGAGAGAGAATGGCTGCCTTTGTGTCATGCATTTTTTTCCATCAATTATCAGTTTTGTTTTAAGAAAGGTTTAAAAATATCAGTTTTGATTATGGTCCATCTAGTTCATATAACCGTAAGCAATTGTGCTTTAAGTTGCAGTAAATCATATATAATATTCTGTATATTTTACTATATATTGTGGAATTGTTTTCTGTTCTACTGAGACATGTTTTCACTGTATTGCCTACCCTTACACTAATAATTCCTCGTCATAAATAGCAATCCACTTTTATAAGTAGGCAGGTAATCAGTTCAATAATTCATGTTGCATTCATTTGGAAATCCCCTGGACAGAGAGAATGTAATCAAATTACTCCAAGTTATCTGGTGGCACCTTAGGGTCTATTTTCTGTATTTAAGTTCTTTCATGCATGTTATAATAATTATGAATCACCGTGGGCTAAGACACTTGCAGCAAGACTTTGTCTCTGGATGTTTCAGTGACAGGTCACATCCCCAGCCAAAATTCCCCACATGGATCAGCAAACTTCAGAGTATTGACCAACTCCTTCCCCCCTGTTTCTCCTCCTCTTATTGTTACCAGTTTCTCATGAGATAATTTTTTAATTTGTTATTCTGTATATTGTTTCAGTGTTATATAATTCCTTTTCTCAGCTGATACCTGTGTATCTTTTAGGTTTGCTCATGTCAGCCCTTACAGTCATCATCCTGGTCCTGTATTTCGCCATCGACAACTTTGTGCTGCAGAAACGTGCTTGGCTGCCAGAGTGCACTCCCATTTACATTCAATACTTTGTCAAGTTCTTCATTATCGGTGTTACGGTGTTGGTGGTAGCTGTGCCAGAGGGGCTGCCACTGGCTGTCACCATTTCGCTCGCATATTCTGTCAAGGTTAGCAATTCCATATACTGTTCATGCACTAATGTACCATTCTCCCTCAGCAAATGCATGTATGAAATTTTAGCATTTAAGCTACACCTTTACTGAAGAATTAGCTGCTCTTTTCTTACATTCTGAAAAGTGGTAATTGGGCCTACATTTGTCATTAATGTGTTTAACTTTTGTGCTATTTTGAGTTATTTTCACTTACCTTTGGTTGACTGTCTGCTTGCATACATTCTTTGTAATTATTGAGCTGTGTTCACATAATTTTATGTTTACAAAATATTAACAAGAATAACCATCTTTTAAATATTTAAAATATTTTCAAACATTAATAGCATTGTGTTAAAAGAAACATGTTGTTTCCCACCAACAGAAAATGATGAAGGACAACAACTTGGTGCGTCACCTTGATGCGTGTGAAACAATGGGCAACGCCACAGCTATCTGCTCTGACAAGACAGGCACACTTACTACCAACCGTATGACAGCTGTTCAGATTTACGTCGCAGATGTGCACTACAAAAAAATCCCGGATCCTGGAGTTCTGCCTCCCAAATCACTGGAATTAATGATCAATTCAATCTCTATTAACAGCGCCTATACCACCAAAATACTGGTAAGCTACTATGTAATGGGAGCTATTGTTGAGTTAGATTGTGTTGGAAAAACACTGTCATAGCTGACATATTTTATTTGTCACCTCCACGAAGTAGGTCTTGTTTTTGGCCATGTTTGTCTGTTTGACTGTGAGCAGCACAGCTCAAAAAGTAAAGGAGAGATTTGGATTAAATTTTCTAGGGATGTAGGTTATGACCTACCCCAGCTTTTGGTGGTAAACTGGTTCAGGATTTAAAAACAAAAAACAATACTTAATCTTGAAAGATAGGGGAGTGTATTGATTGACACTGTGGGACACTTAGCAGTCTTGGCAGAGGTTTGCACTCGGAGTAGATTATATACTATATAGTTTCATATACAGAATTACTACACACAGTAAATTTAACCGGTGAGAAACCATATGATTGGAACATCTCTGAAACAGTGAGACAGTTCTGCACTGTTCTTCTTGGGTGAGAGAGCAGTCATTGTCCTTGCCTGCTACTTAAGATTCTTCAGACACTCACTCAACTTGTCACCTTGAGAATGGTTGTGTAATTTTGTCTTACCTCATATTGAGAGCGTTGTTGAGTGTTATCACATCCAGTATGTCTAAGATGATCTCTTGTTTATAGTGGATGCATCAAAGGAAATTTTTCCTGCATCCACAGTGTGTATATAGACACAGAGACTGACTGTTGCATTATGTAATCACAGAATCGGAAACTTGTTGTTTGCATAGATTTTCCTTCAGGCAACAGATCTAAAACAGTTTTATTGTAATGAAGCATTGTGGAAACATATCCTGAAAAGTGAAGATTGGCAAGATAAGGATGTTATCGGACTGTGAGAGCACCATGCTTAATCTCCCTCCTAGCA
Organism: Brachirus orientalis; assembly: GCA_016785285.1. NCBI lineage: Eukaryota > Metazoa > Chordata > Actinopteri > Pleuronectiformes > Soleidae > Brachirus > Brachirus orientalis. The sequence continues at coordinate 608,087 of JAFBJR010019394.1, read as the reverse complement.
TGACTGTGAGCCCTCTCTCTCTCTCTCACACACACACACACAGCTAGAATTCTTAGAGAACTGCCTTGACTGCCATTCATTTTGGACAGCCTCAACAAAGCCTTAACCCTAACTTTAACCTATCCAAAATTCAAATCTTAGGCTCGAACTTACCCATTTCCTCAGGAATGGGGTTCTGCCTCATTAGGACCAGGTTTTGGTCTCCATAAGGACTACTGGTCCTGGTCCTCATCCTAAGGGGTAACAAATACAATTGCACCACCAGCTTTGTTGTCTTATGTCTGTCAAATTCTTCGATAATTGACATTTGGATTGGAATGATCTGACTGAGGGTTGGTCTTATATATTAGCAAAGTGACAGCGAGTTTAACTTGTGCAACATGTGTATGTAATGCTCAAGCATGTTTGAATAAACCTGGAGCAACGGACCTTTTTCACAGCAGATATTTGACATTAAGTAGGTTTCATGCTAAACAGGTTTTGACACTAACATTAATTTGTGCCATTCGTCAAGTGTGAGCGTAGGTCGCACTAAAGACTTGACACTTGAGCCTGTTAAAGATTTTTTCTTTAATAATTTGAGTAATATTTGAGTAATTGCATACATGTTTTCCCCTATCTGGATGTGTTCCAATAAAGTGACTGAGAAGTAATTATACAAAATGATCATTATAACATTGCAAAAACAACAAATCTAATGGTGTGATGTCCTAAGAATTTTGCACTATATTCTTAGGCAGAGCAGACAGGACAAATCCCACAGATTTGACGTCCTTCCCCTCAAAGCAAAATCACATCCTCAGAAACTCTGAAAAGAGAGAGTTAGTCATTGTTTTTTGAAGCTGGAGAGCTACAGATTCCAGTCTTAGCTCTGGTTTGTTTGACATACAGCTGATACAAATAGACAATGTAGTTACTGCAACTTTGCCTTATTTTCCCCTTGCCACAGCATTTCTCTACCATTAACAAGATGTTATCCTTTGTGAAATACCTGGAGGAATGCTGTGCAGCGTTACATCAGACTACAGTACCTCAATAGCTGCTTAGCTCATCGGAATTAAGCACCAGCAGAGTGCAGCTTAGACTTGCTGGATAACGTGGCACTTTTAGACCTTTTTAATTTCTTCATTCATGAGGTTACCTCTAGTGTCAAACTTATGGTGAACTTTTAATGATATCAGCTTATGTAACCTTACTTTTGTGGCCTTCCATTTCTAGTAATTAACATAGATGCATACAGTAAATGCACATTCCAAACAAATTTTATAAATTCATAAATAATGGATTGTACAGTACATCTAAAACAAAACAAATGAAAAGCAAGTTGAAGAAGCTCAGATCTATTTATAGAATTAAATGAACTTTCAAAGCAAGATGCAAAAGGGAAATTTCTGACCAATATATTTTGCATCCCTTCCTCCCTTCCCAAGCCACCCCCACTCCCTGAGCTCCACTTCTGCAGGATGCTGGCTGGTATGTTCTTATATAAGAGGCCAATCCTGTGGGATTCTAGGATGTCTCTGCAAGTCTTTGATGGCCACCACACAAAGACCACAAAGGCAAATAGGCAGGCTTTGATTCATATACCAGTCCTCTTACTACCTCTCTGGCTTCATAATACAGCTACTTGTATAGTTCTGCTTCTTCCGTCAGAATGAATTGTTCTACACTTCCTGCTGGAGGGAGAAATGAATGCACATTTTATAAATGTACTAAACCAGTCACAGATACAGTATAGTACATGCACATGCACATTCCCAAATACACAAATTCACAATTTCTCAATGTGGTAAAATGTCTATACATTATGTCATAGGAAAATATTTTTGCTAATAATAGTAATTATAATATAGTCAAAGTGCACTATTTCCCCCCAAACTTTTAATAAGGGAACAACTTTTTAAAAACAGCATCTCAGTTCATAATAAAAATGATGGGGTAAGCAATTCTTTGCATAACATTTCTGACTATTTTCACTGCCACTACTGAAACACCTGATGTGTTTTAAATTGGTAAACCAAACATATCCAAAAAAAAAAAAAATGTGCCTGAAAAATTAATCACAGCTCCATTTCATGTGTGTTATTAAAAACATATACATATAAATCTTAAATTATTAAAATCTCAATCTCTAGGATTGACTGCTTTTACATGACCTTGTGTATTACATATTCTTAACAGGGCTCACATACAGTAGATATAGAAACAAGCATATCAAATGCATCGGTTTTCCATGGATGCATAGCCGTATGTGAACATCATTCTGTGATGTGAGGAAAAGTGTAAATTGATGCACACACACAAACCAAAATCACATCTGTCATATCAACCATAATGACACTGTACATATTGGTGTGTGTTTAGCACAGCTGTGTGAGTGTCCTGGGAGCTTGTGTTGCCTCAACCACCTGTTCTGGCTTTTATTACAGTTAGCGGGTTTGGAACACACACACACACGGTGGCACAGACACACAGTTCATGCTTCAGTTTTATAGTTTACTGCATTTGAAAAGGAACAGAAAGGACGAATCTGATGTTAAAATACAACATATAAAGATTACAGGAAAAACTAAATTATGTTCAGTACTCTGTGTAAATGTGTGTAAATCTAATATCTGCAACACTAGGGCAAATAAAGAGTATTATTTGAAGGAAAAAATAAAGGAAATAAACAGTCAGAGGTAGAATTTGAGGAAAAAATGGAAAATGGGGAAGAGGGAAGCAAAACAAGAATTTGTGCTGTACTGTGCTGCTGTATTACTGCCCTCTAGCATGCCTCCAGTTCTTAGCCCACTTAGCTGGTACATTCATGTGGAGAGCTAGAATGTCATCCACTCCTATGTGTAAAGAGAGAACAGGACGAAAGGTGAACACAGTAGGGGTAGCATGTAAGAAACTGAAGTGAGAATGACAGTGAGAATGAGACAGAAAGACATCTGGATTGGGGCAAGCAAAATTGGGAGAAACAAAGAGAAAAAAGATAGGTGGAAAAAACACAAAAAAGGTTACATGAGGACCAGTAGTGTGGTAACAGGGATGAGTGTGGAAAGAATAAGAAAGAAACTAGAGAGGTAGTGAGCAAGAATTAGTGAAGGAACAGGAGGGATGGATTAAGGCAAGCCCAGGGAAGAATAGGAAGTGAAGCTGCCAGCTCTCCCTCTGGCATATGTCCTTGCCTGCAGGAGCACCAAAGGACCAGTGAGAGGGCATCTGGTCCTTCACCACATCCAGGCAAGGACATGCCAATGGTGACTGATTCATGCCAACGGTGCACATCCTATGCCAGCAACTGTTGTTGTGCGTAGAAACCCACGTGAACCTCTGCAGAAACTAGAACAAAATAAGGCAGTGGTATTTCTGTTTGCCAAATGCCAGACACACAGTACAAAAGGGTTTTAATGTCTTTATTAATCACAGAAACAATTTGGGTATAAGTGTGTTAGACAATGTGGGAAGTGGCAAAAGTGTACAGTAGTACAGTACAAGTCTGAAGCTAGAAATGACACTGGTCTTGTGCCTGGTACCCTTATAATAATAAAATGTATTTGTATAGCACTTTTCATAACAAATGTTACAAAGTGCTTAACAGACCAATCAAGCACAATCAAATATTACACAGCTTCATGCCTGGTAAGGCAAGGAAAAGAGAAGCCCGATAGTTCATACAATGAGCAAGCACTAGTCAACTGTGGAGAGAAAAACTGGAAGAAATCTCTGACAGAGCCAGACTTAAAGATGAGGGGGCAGAGGAGAGGTGGGGGACATAAAAGGGGGAGAGAGAAAAAAGAGAGAAGGAGTAACATGGAGAGATGAGAGAGACAGAGACAACAAATTAACATATCAACAATCAAACAAGTATATTAAAATAAAGCCAACAATAAAATAGGCAACCTAGAACAGACTAATCCTGCGCAAAAGAGCACAAGAAAAGATGGGGGGCAGATAAGAGAGATAAGACAGATAAGAAAAGAGAAGAGTAGAGAATAATCTTCAAATAAGACAGGGAGCTGGTGTCAAGAGGCCAGAACAGGAGTGACATGCTCGCTGCATTTTGTCCCTGTCAAATGGCAGGCAGCGGCATTTTGCATTACCTTGCAAGGAGCCTTAATTGGAAGAATCTTATTTTCCCTAATGAACTTATGTGTTTCTCAACTTTCTCAAGGTGCTGTCCATAATCACACCAAGATTCCTTATAGATGCGTGACAGAATGAACTTAACAGACCGATGACACTGTCATAACCATCTTAGAGGTCGGGTTGTCCGAATAAAACAATTAAACTCAAATAAAATCTCAGTTTTCTTTTTGTTAAGAGTTAAGAAGTTTAACTCCATCCATGCCTGGACATCTCTGAGACAGTCCAACAGAGACTGAATGGAAGCTGAGCTGTTCAGTGGTAAAAGGAAGATAAATTTGCAAGTCATCTGCAAGAAGATGGAAGTAGATGTATTTTTGAAAAATAGAGCCCAAGGTGAGCAGGTACAGTGAGAAAAGGATAGGCCCCAGGGTAGAGCCCTGGGGCACTCCACCAGTAAGAGGAGTTACAGCCAAGGAATATTGACCCAAATGAAAAGAGAAACATTTGTTTGATAAATAGGACCTGAAATAATAGGACCTGAAACTCTGAATACAGAAAACTGAATACAGAATTTTATGCAGTTCCTTTTCAAGTAGTCATATTTTTCCACACAAACTCCTTGACAGTGACCAAATGAATAACATAGTGAAATAGAAATGTAGAAGGGATGACTATACACATACAGAAGGTGCTGTTTTTAAATTAAATAACACAGTGCATCCAATTTTACTACAGTAAGGAAAAAGAGGTGTTGATTTCAGCTATAAGGGATGATTATGAGAATAAGTGGAACTACTGATCCCACATGACAAAATAATGGTTCTAATGCTCTCAGTGAAAATAAGTCCCAAAGGCAAAATTTGACTTCATGACGTTTTAAGATAGATGCTGATTAGTAGGCTGACAAGTCATGCAGATTATGAAAAGTATGCATGTACTAATAGTATACATATACATCACCAACATTGAAAGCAATATATTCAATAAAGATGACTTGTTAATGTAATCTTGTGTTAAGAGAAGTGAGGATTTAAACCTACAATACATGCTGTGTTGTTTTACACATGGCCATGTACATATATTGGTTTACCTTGTTGTTGGTCTGTTGTTGGAGCCAATTCTCCCAAACAGTTAGCAGATGAGATCATTTGTTCCATCCCCTCATTAACCAATGACAGGCAGTGTCTTCCTGATGTAATCACTGTCATTAGGAACAGGCATTAATTCTGTTATTTACCACAAACTCTGTATAAAGTATTTATACCCTTCTGTGTTGAGGAGACACACAGCTGAACATTATCCAGATATGTCCAATTACCAGTTGACCATGGGCAGGTGCTCTGACAGGGTTTTAATGATTAATGAGATTTTTAATGACTTTTACTCTGACCCTCTCAGCTGGATTACAGCAGCTACAGCTAAAGGGATGTAAAGTTTGTCTGAGTGAGAATGAATAAATTGTTGTGGTTTCTTAAGAAAGTATATATATATATATATATATTTTTTAATACTGAGCTGTATTAGTCGCTGAACCAGATTTTCAACAATATTGGACAGATGTAAACAAAAAAGTGAAAACAGAACTTTTCCCACAGTTCCAACCAAATTAATTCAAGCCCATCTATTTTTAGATTATGTTGCCCAAAATTTTAAAACACACATTAGTCCAAAAAAGCCTTAGACTCTGCACAGGATAATAACACAATAACACACACTAGTTTTAGATCTTTAGGTCAGATGATGTAACAGACAACAACTGAGCAGATGTTACATGTATAGAATAGAAGTGGGAAAAAAAGAGTTACAACACAGAGATATACTTTAGGTTTTAAAGTATGCAGAGCCTCTGCATGATATTTTCTGCTGACCAAGTGGAAATACCGCAATTTTCAGTCACCTTAACAAAAGACACATTATAACAGTTAATTAGCATCCACTGTCAAATCTGTTAGCTGACAAAAACCACTCCTAATTGTTATTAACTGCACATGTGACAAGTGCCAATTGAAGAAAACATCAACAAAGAAAGTAAAATCTAAAAAAAAAGTCAAAATGTCAAGCTGTCCTTTTAAAGCTAATCTCAGTTGGAGGCTTCTTTCAAAGGAAAATAACAAGCCTGCAGTCAATCTATTTTGGGAGCAAATAGCACCGACTGAGGGTGTTTCTTTAGTGGCAAGTCAGAACTCAAAAGCATTATGTTCAGTGTTCTTTTGACATTCTGTGTTGTTCTGCGTGTGTGTTCGATAAGGGCAGTGTACCTGATGATTTGTTCTTATGCTGTGAGTGAAGGTGTCAAATGTACTGACTTCTCATCGGTTCTCTAGAGCAGGACCCTAGGAAACAGGCTGTCGCCTGAGTTTCAGCTAATAGAGCTCTGTTCAAACCAGAGTAAACTTTTTTATGATAGTGCTGACTCCATTTATCATTCTATCATTCACTATCATTCTGATTAACACCATGTAACAACACTAACTGTTCCTGTGGCTTTACAATGATTTCACTTGAAAATTGTGATCATTTACAATTAAGATGACACAATCTATCAACTCGAAAGTTCTCTGACAGCACATGTCTGCACTGACACTAAAACTTGTTTCATCATCCAGAGCTGCAGCAAATGTTATCTGTTTTTCATAATAATTTCTGTATTATTTTTTGGAATAATTTTTTTTTTAATCCTGGATCTATCCATTCATTTAATTGGATCTTCTCCAACCATTTTTCAAAAGACAGAAAGAAAAGATCACATATTGTTCCTTGTTCAGATAAATTATGATAAACAGTATATTTTGATTTCAGAAAAGTAGAGCTGCCTCATGTCACCAGTCATGGTCATGTTTTATTAGTTTCAGAAAATCAACAAATAAGAAGTTATTACACCCTCAGATAATTTGTTGCTCCTTACTTCTTTAACCAGCCTTACATCTTTGATCAGTATTTCAAGTGAGCAATGGTGAACATCTTTTTAATCCCCATCAGCATGAGTGTGATTGTACCAAGAGGCATGTCACGAAAATTACAGCAGATGAGGATCAGCTTCTTCCCTAGTCAGTGTGTGGTACATCAACGATAATGGGAGCTGTATAGTCACACCGAGAAAACAAAAAATGCTGAATGCTTATGATATGAGGGGGCAGGAGTGCGTAAATGGAGTGCTGCTTGGGAAATACTAATAAATATTGAAAAGATAAAATGGGGAAGAGAGAGATTAAAGCACATTTGAAGTGTGATGAGTAAGAATCCTGTGAGAGAATCAGAGCCAAAGAGTAAAAATCCCCAAGAGCACCCTCTCCTCTCTGAGTCTCTCCTTACAAGTGTGCTTTGCCCAGTGTTACGATGGCAACACTGAATCTTCCACAGTCCGACCACATGCGCACACTTGCACAAACATTAAGTGTGGAAGTGAACACACAACACAAATTCGACCATCACACACACAATCTACAATTAAAGGCTATATTCTTGGCTAGTAATAAACAGTTCCCCTGATACTCAAATATTTTTATAGTTGCTTGCTCCTTCGATGTAAACACATTCCATCACTCATTAACAGATTCATTAACAGCAGTGTTGAGAGTGAAAAGATTATTGTTTATCAAGTAAAAGTTATACTTTAAGTCAATGGCTCCAGCTTTGTCAAAGAAAAAGACATGCTGCCGCTTTGCTTTCTTAAAGAAGAAAGAACACAATAATCATGTTTTTGCATTTGGCAGATTAATTCCTAATGTTAGATGCAATTATAAAGCACAAAGTACTGGTCATATCAGAAATGCATTACCATACAGTATGTTGTGTGAAAAAAAAACGCGTCACTGCAGTGATGAAGGCTTACAATCTGTTTTGTCGTACAGACATGTTGACACTAAGATGTTTATTGAACCGTGGAAAAACCCAGTTTGAAATGTACAATTACAGATTGCAAAGGGTTGAGCTGCATGCCTGAAATAAGAACATCCAAATCTGATTCCATCTATCTCATCTCTCCAAAGCCTCCCACACAAAGCAACCCTTTCACCTGCTAGCTGGTTAATTATCACAAGCTGCTATTTCAGCTCCTACTTTGGACGCACTGCACGAAAGAATTATTTGAAATGAATAGTTCATAGAAAAAACAACAGTGGTTATTCCTCAGCCAGATATGGAAAAAAAATAGTAATAAGAATGTGGTGACATAGTGGGAAACAAATGCAGACAAACTAGAGGTACAATGTATGTATTGTATATTGCAAGAAAAAGAAGTGAAACTTAAGGGTAAAACTGTTCTGCCTCTCTCTCTCTAGCCCCCAGATAAAGAAGGTGGTCTGCCGAAGCAGGTGGGCAACAAGACAGAGTGCAGCCTTCTGGGATTGGTTTTGGACCTGAAGCGAGATTATCAGACAATAAGAAACCAGATGCCAGAGGAAAAGCTGTACAAAGTCTACACCTTCAACTCTGTCAGGAAGTCCATGAGCACTGTCATCAAGTTGCCTGATGGTAGCTTCCGCATGTACAGCAAAGGAGCTTCTGAGATTTTGCTTAAAAAGTGAGTCCACAAGATGATACATATTTACAATACTATATAATTGACTTTCTATGTTGTTATTATTGTTTATTATATATATATTGTATATAGCAAATCCACTTCAAAGAGCTTAACATATTTGAGAGCACAACCTATTTTTCTCTCAGCAACAACAATGAGCTTCCACTGCAGGTCACATAATGGTGACATTTTACACAACAAATGAGTAATTATGAGAAAAATGTGAGAGGCTCTAATGAAGCTTCCCTCACTCACTGAAGGAGAAAGCAGAAATTCTCTGTTTTGTTTTTTGGCTGAAATAGTGTGGATTTAACTGAAATGTAATTTGCACGAAATAGTAAATGTTTTATTTGTTACATTTGGTCATATCATATATAATTTCCCTAACTGGTTTGCATCCTGGTGGTCCATTTAAAAAATAATTATAATAAAAAATAATTTAAAAAAAGTTGATGCATGTGAAATTTTGCATGTTCCTGGGTGAGAGAAATAAAGAGTTTTCAGAGTCCACCAGTTGTGTTTTATGTTTTATTCTGTAGAAGATACAGGTTTACAGAGCACAGGGTTGATCTGTAAAGGAGTTCAGAGAAGTGAAATGTAGCACAGCTTCTTATAGGCAAAAAAGTGTTACACAAGATGAGGCTGTATGTCCATAAAAGGCAGAAACAATTAAGACCAAAATGAATCAAATGGAGGGTAGAGGGTAGAATTACGCATTACACATCCCTTCAGAAAAGTGGAGACCAGCACTGCTTACAGTGTGGTCAGAGTGACCTCCTCAGTAGACGATATATTGACGCAGATATATGTGAAAAACATGGTTGATATTATGGAATTATGTTAGATATAAGGATTTCCCATTACAATCTCTATGTTTCACTTATGCATTAGTGTTTCAAGTGTGTACCATGTTTTGTAGTATGATCATAGCACAAAAACGAACAGCGGCAGTTTATACGCCTCCATCCTCACCAACCTTGAACTCCTACTCTCACTTCTCTCTGCAGATGCAGCCATATCCTGAATGAGGTGGGAGAGGCGAGAGTTTTCCGTCCACGGGACAAGGATGAGATGGTGAAGAAGGTGATTGAGCCTATGGCATGTGATGGTCTGAGAACCATCTGCGTGGCATATCGTGACTTCTCCAGCAATCCTGAGCCACACTGGGACGACGAGAGCAACATCCTCAGTAACCTCACAGCTATCTGCATTGTTGGGATAGAGGATCCTGTCAGGCCAGAGGTAGGAGAGTGGGCACTGTTTAGGTGATAAAGGTGATTAGGTGTTGTTTGTCAAAATATGAATCAGTGTCTTTTAAAAATGTAAAGTACGTATGCATCTCATCTATCCACAGTTCTGTAACTTTGACGGGAGATAACTTTTAAATGACAGGCAGCAAAGTCAATTAAATCCTGTGTCAATGCTGCTGCGTTTTTGCAAACAGTGATGGTGTGTGCTGTGCAAAGAGTCTGTGCTGTGAGTGTGCCTTATCAAAGTGACAAGGATGCTAATAAATGGTGGTGAAATCCAGAGCATGGCAGAATGCCTGGCAGCCTATGCACACATTTTCACAACAACGTATCATAAAATATATTTATAGAGCAATGGACTGAGAAAGTGAAATGTTAATAAAGATAAGTAATATACGCATAACAATGAAGCTGAGACAACTTTGGGATGCAAAACATTTTAATTGAGGTTTCAAGTTATATAAACAAGATAACTTGGACCAACACAGCAGTTTTCTTGTTACTTTCCTGATTTCAAAGATGTTAATCAGTTAATCAGCTCTTTTTTTTTTTTGCAAAACTTAAATTCAAACACTTCGACATTTCATTGGATTTTAGGTACATTTTGCTTTACTGTAATCACACCCTTGAATTCTCCCCAATTCACATCAATCTTGTGAATGCACCTCGTCTTTCTGAACACACCTACTTGCATTTAGTAATAGTTGTATAGTATATGCATAACAGTATATAAATATGTACTGTATGAATTTTCTAAATACTGTGGTTAGTGTGTGTTTATGTCAAGCTTTCCTAAAGTAATTCATTATTTTTTTGCCTCCACTTATTGTCTTTTTGAAGATTAAGTAAATCATTTAGCACAGTTGAAGGCAAAACAGTCCAACTAATTGTATTAATCAAAAAAAACAACAACTTCAGCAGTGCACATTTTTATGATGATTTCCACTTCAAAGTAACCAGGACTGTAAGAGACTAAAAAAATATGTGGTTAAAAAAAGTATAAAGTAGGAAAACTGACCTCATTTGACTGCCTCTGTACAGGTACAGGAAAAATAACTGACTTCTACATTATTCTGCTACCTCCTTTCATCTTTCTTTTCCATCCCCATCCTCATTCTTTGACAAGGTCTCTCATTCAACCTCTCCTCATCGTCTTGTCTCCTTTCCACCTATAGGCTTGGGTTTAGTTTAGTTTTCACATTTCTCTAGGTTTTCTTTTGACTTTATCTACCTGTCCTCATTCTTTTCTCTCTCTCTCTCTCTCTCTCTCTCTCTCTCTCTCTCTCTCTCTCTCTCTCTCTATCTATCTATCTATCTATCTATCTCTCTCCCTCCCTCCCTCCCATCTCTCTTTTTTTTCTATGCACCTGATGCAGTTATGTAAGCATCTGAACAATTAGTAGATAAATACAGAGAGAAAAAGCACAAAGAGAAAGCATCATTGTCTGGATGAGTAATCAGAGAATATAGGTACAATCAGCATTATGCAGAATTATTTACGAATGTCATATTTTTACGCAAACCATCTCCACAGTGAACACTAAACATCCAAATTGCAGGACAACTTTGATAGGAGTTGTTAAATATCTGGCATTTTTATTAATCAATATTGAAAAGCAGTGCACCCAACTGATGCTCTTCAGTCACATCTTTCCAGGCTTCTTTTGTTAGAGTGGTCTGCACTGGAAATGAGATGATTTTCCCCTCTGCTAAAAAGGTCACATGCAGTCATAAATGTGTTTTGGTTTGTTTATTAGTCTCTAATTTCTTCCTCCAGAATGCAATGTTCTTTTAATAACTGCATGGCTGCTCTGTTTGACTGCCCCTGGAGAGACAAGAGAACCGAGGAGGGAAAGAGAGATACAGACCGAGAAAGATAAACAGATTCACAATGAGATTCACATCAGAGGGAGGAGGGGAGTGCAGAAAGAGGCAGACGGGTACAAGGAGAGAAGCAGAGAAAACGAGAGTGTAACCAGATCCATAGTGGAGGCTTGTTTTTCAGTCTCACCTACTAGCCTCTTAGCCTCTTCCTCTGTCAGACCTGACTGTATTTTTAATCAGCGTCCACTCCTGTCCTCTCCTCTTCTTCTCTCCACCTCCTCTTTTCGTTTATTAGTCAAACAAAGCACTGGGAATCCAAAAAGAAAGCAGCTGGGATGACAGACAGGCAGACTCTGATATTAATGGACAATATTAAGTCAGTTGAATAACCTCTCCTTTCCTACTGCTGTAGGTTTGGGACAATATCATATCCATCCACCTGTGAATTTTCAACCCCAGAGTAGAATTAAACATATTACATATATATAAAGACAAGATTAAAAATTGTGTTGCATTTATCTTACTAAAGACCTGCTGTCCTCCACCATGTACTTGTTATCCATTTCAAATGAGTTAAATCCTTCATGTTTACATGCATGAGCAGCTTCATTTAATGTATAGGTCAGTACGTGTCCATGATTCATGTACAGTCAATCTACTGTATGTTGCACTGTGTGTTTCTGTGCCTGTATCAGCACAAGTATGCTCCCATGTGTATGTGAAATATGCTTAAGCATCTGTGAAGGGAGGTGGAAAATGCATATCTCTGCCTACATGCATGTGTGCATGTCAAAAAGTGCAGGTCTGTGTGTGTGGAAATGAATATGAATACTGCATGTGCGCATATTTGTATATGTGTGGGTTTGGAGATCACTGCTCGCCCACACTGACCTTTGTCAGGAGGAAGACATGTTTCTGAATTTATACTCTCATGTCCTTTTGCTCACTGATTCTACCACACATCAGTTACATACAGTCATATCTTTGTTTACTATTTAACTACTGTTTGGAGGGGAAAGATAATTGCTACATTATGCATATTAATAGTAAAATAAGGTTCAAAGGCAGAAGAATACTCTTGTGATCAATAAAACGGTAGTAAAGTAGTATGGGTATATCCATAACATGGCTACATTATCAATCACCTTCATATTAACTATTGACTCCATTACTACTTTAATATAAGACATCTTATACACCTCTCTGCAGTTGTCACTGTCCAACACACATCATGCTGTTTGTGGTTCAATCTCACCACAGTCTGATAGCTGTCATATTTTTTTTTCAGATTCAACAGACAACCTCTAAAAATATACTGAACTCTTTCTTAGGTGCCTGATGCCATCCAGAAGTGCCAGCGTGCAGGCATTACTGTTCGCATGGTAACAGGAGACAACATAAACACAGCCCGGGCCATAGCCATCAAGTGTGGTATCATCCACCCTGGAGAGGATTTCCTCTGTATTGATGGGAAAGAGTTCAACAGGAGGATCCGCAATGAAAAAGGAGAGGTACTGTAACTGCTGTCAGTGTGAGTCAGAGAGAGTTTGGACCGGAAAAGAGAAACAAAAACTATAACTATTTGTTCTTTTATGTGTTTGTGTCCAGGTGGAGCAGGAGCGTATTGACAAGGTTTGGCCTAAACTGCGAGTTCTGGCCAGATCCTCCCCAACTGACAAACACACACTTGTCAAAGGTAAACTCGTTTTGCACTGTTATATTCATGGCTGATGAAATTCAAACTGAATTGAAAGGAGTTTTGTTAAAGAAGTAAACACTGTTATGATGAAACCTTTCTTGCTTACCTGAACATACAAATATCCCTCTTGAATTATGATGCTTCCTCATTTCTGATATTAACTCAGTGAGCATGCACCTGTGTATGTGTGTTTGACAGGAATTATCGACAGCACAATGTCAGCACAGAGGCAGGTGGTGGCTGTGACAGGTGATGGGACCAATGACGGACCCGCTTTGAAGAAAGCAGATGTAGGCTTTGCCATGGTAGGCAGCCATTTCAATTCTGTTTCCCCTACTTTTGTTGGTCCCTGATTTGTTTACCACGCTGTGAGACACAACACCCACAGATGTCTTCCTCACCTCTGCAGCACACAAGGATAAATTCCCAGGCACTCTGCCTCAGGATGTCTAGATTACAAGCTCCCCCTAGTGGATCCTCCTTGTCTCAGTTCTACGGTGGCTGAACTTTCACACATTAAATCTCAACACACAAATGCTACAATTTACTAAGTTTTCTCAGAGAGAAGTGTGTTGTTATAGTTGTTTGTTAATGTACTGTATACGAGTAAATGGACTTAAGATCAGACTTAACACAAATCATAACTTCTAGTTATTTAAAATGACCTGGTCCAGTCCATCATCTTTCCACATACCCTCAAGCAACTGCAGAAGAAGGAAAACCAGTGCTCCATCAGCTTTGTGCAAAACTTTGTCTTTCTGCTGACTCTGGTTAATTTAGACTTAGTTAAATTACCAGATCCAATTGACCACCTTGGCACATATCCCCAGACAGCTACAGATGTGAGAACACCAGTGTGAAAAATATTTCGTTTCACTTTTGTATCCATAAACTGCGAAAATCATTAATTAAAATCACAAATCATAACAAAGTGCTTCCTGTCCCTTCCAGTCCAGTTTTTCAGGTTTCTGTGTGGTACTGTATATAATCCACTATAGTGTAATAGATGATCAGATCATTGGGAATCACCTGAGTTGTGTAAATAAAATCTTGTTCTCTGTCTAACTGCATCATGTTTATACTTTTTCAGGGTATTGCTGGAACTGATGTGGCCAAGGAGGCATCAGATATTATTCTGACTGATGACAACTTCAGCAGCATCGTCAAGGCAGTCATGTGGGGCCGAAACGTCTACGATAGCATCTCTAAGTTCCTTCAATTCCAGCTTACTGTCAATGTTGTGGCCGTCATAGTTGCTTTCACTGGTGCCTGCATCACACAGGTCAGATGGCGTGAAAGAGCGTCTATACATTGTGTGTCTTTGTGTAGGCATGTAAGGAGCTGACAACATTACATGTTTTTTTTTTTTTAATTAAAAATTGCCTAAAAAAGTAAGATGTAGCTTTAAATTTCCTCACTTCCCTTGGTTTAAATGGAAGGGTTACAATGAAAAGCTTATTGAGGGATTCTGACATGATGATACCATTTAATCAAATGTTTTCCAAGTTCAGTTCAGTGCTTTCTGGTGGCTGTCATTTCCTTACAAGCCTTCCCTTTTACATTACAATTACAGTACAAGGAAACAAAGAGTTACTCAAAACAAAGTAATTCCTGGAAATGTTGTTGAAACAATAAACCATTAACATATCCATCAGTGTAGCTGAGGTATAGTAACTGATACTTGGTGTATTTTGCATGTTCCAGCTGGAAGAGCCAAAAAAAAAACCCTGTTACAAACAGAATTAGAACAAATGATAGTACATCATATTTAGCTTCTTCAGAATTATACCTGACCTTCCTGCATGGCTTATTTAAAGTAAAAGCACACATTCCAACAAGCTTCCACAAAAGGTTCCCTATCAGTGACACTCCAGAGCATGGCAAAATTGAATATCCTTTTACTGGGTTATTTCATAAAACTTGCATGTGAATAAAAGGAAGTTATGTAATGATTGCTTACTTCTTCTTACTTCTGGTGGTAAAATTATTGTCTTATCATACATTTCTTTCCATTTCTTTAGGACTCTCCCCTAAAGGCAGTACAGATGCTGTGGGTGAATCTGATTATGGACACTTTTGCCTCACTGGCCTTGGCAACAGAGCCTCCCACTGAGTGTCTGCTAAAGAGAAAGCCATACGGTCGCAACAAGCCCCTCATCTCCAACACCATGACAAAGAACATTTTTGGACATGCGGTCTACCAGCTCATCATCATCTTCACACTGCTCTTTGCTGGTATGGGCCATAATTTCACTCTGTATGCGCTAGTGATGCAGCATGATATGGGTCATTCTTAAGGACATCAAACTAATTGTTTTTCCCTGCAGGTGAACGATTATTTGACATTGACAATGGCCGTAATGCACCTCTTCATGCTCCCCCATCTGAACACTACACTATCATCTTCAACGCCTTTGTCATGATGCAGCTATTTAATGAGATAAATGCTCGAAAAATCCATGGAGAGAGGAACGTGTTTAATGGCATCCAAAACAACCCCATCTTCTGCTCTATTGTTTTTGGCACCTTTGCAGTTCAGGTAAATTGATGCAAATTTTGAACTGAAATTACTGAAAGATTTTTGTTTTGGTGGCATGCTGTTTGATTCCAACTGATCTTTGTTTTGTGTAGGTTATAATTGTGCAGTTTGGGGGCAAGCCATTCAGCTGTAAACCGCTGGACCTGGAAAAGTGGATGTGGTGTGTTTTCCTTGGGTTTGGAGAGCTCATTTGGGGACAGGTAACACATAAATAAATCTGTTTCTTAGTCTTAGTATTTCCCCACTGTTCTCTTTTTACTTTTTCTTCTACCATGTTTTCTTTCCCCCTGTACAGCCCTACCTTCAACCTGTTACTTTTTATACTGACCCTTTGTCTCGTCTCCTGTCTGTCTTAGGTCATATCCACAATACCCAATAACAGGTTACGCTTCCTGCGAAGGGCCGGCCAGTTAACTAAGAAAGATGACTTACCAGAAGAGGATGTAAATGAGGAAAATGAAGAGATTGACCATGCAGAGAGGGAGCTGAGGAGAGGACAGATACTCTGGTTCAGAGGACTGAACCGCATTCAGACTCAGGTGAGGAGCAAGAAAGACATACTGTATGTTCAAGCCCCATGATGTGATTTGCTGTTTCATCCCACAGAAAGATTTCATTAGTTTTGTTCTTCAGGGAAAAAAAAAAAAAACATCCACACCAAGTTTAGATTTAAAATGTAATGTATTTTCTTCCTGACATGGCTTTTTGTTATTCTTTTTGTCTTTGTCTGGTAATCACCTTGCAGAAGACATCACCTCTTACATACGTAACCGGTCGTACAAGAAGAAATCCCAGAATATGTTATGATGTGCATGTTAGTAACAGCCATTAAGGATTTTGATTTCAAGACGACTTATTTAGGTGCATGAAGATGCAGTGTACTCTTGCTGACGTGAGCGCCAGTGTGGACCTGTGGAAGATCGATGGTCACATTCACTGAAACAATCTCACTGTTATGAACTCTGCTGACCACCATCACTGTGATATTCAAGATGTTTTTTTCTGTGTGTTTAATTATGTTGTTTTTTTTTATGATGGTTCAGGGTGAAACTATCCTGATGTGGTATGGTTACAGAAGCGGCCAGCTGAGTTAAGAATGTATATTTTTAATTTAAAATGAAAAGTACATTTTATTTCAGTCTGGGTTTTATTGTCAGATTTCTAGCCATCAACTCAGCCAGATTTCATAAACAAGTTATAAAATGAGATTTTAAAGGCTCAAGAAAATCAGATTTAATTGGTAAAGAAGAAAACAAACAATAAAGTTATGTACACTTGGTGCAAAAATGTTGCTTCCATGACAAATTTAACGATTTAAGTATCTTTATTCATAATCCGTCTAATTGTCTGAGCACTGGATTTGAATTTAACTTTTTTTTGCAAGCACACTTTCTTTAAACACTGACGTAACGTGATGGCTGCATCTGTAAATAATATAATATCATGTCTTGACAATGTTAAATTTGAAAGTGTCAGATCACCCAAATTACCATTTTTTTAAAAAAATGTAGACCTATGTGACAGTTTATTTTTATTTATTTATTAATTTTTGATGTAGTTTGTAATTTGGGTGAATTGACTATTCAGTAATACTATTATCAAATATCCCAGCGGGGATTAACAACGTATTCTGCTGCTGATTTTGATACTACACTCTGACATCATGACTGAGACTCTTTGAACTCCTTCCCTCACCCAGCCCATCTACCTGTGTACTCATTTGGTCTGTGTCACTCTGAGCAGCCATTTGTCCTCTCCTGTCCCGGTCTCCTCCCACAGATTGAAGTAGTCAACACCTTCAAGAGTGGCACCTCCTTTCAGGGGGCAGGGGCTCTGAGGCGCCAATCATCCACCACCAGCCAGACCCAGGATGTAACCAATGTTTCTAGTCCTAGTCACGTGTCCTTGTCCAATGCCCTTTCCTCTCCTACAAGCACTACTGCTGCCACTGCTCCTCCCACTACTGGTCGTGAGTCAGATCTCTGTCTGTCTGCTTCTCTGCTCTCTTTGCTTCAGGGGTGCCATCCTGTCCTGAACACAAAGAAACATTTTTGGATTTATTTTCTAAATAAAATTCACTGTGATCATCTCCATTGGAGGTTGGCACCTCTGAAGATACTTCTTTTGTGTTTTTTTTTTCTCTCTTGCTATCTGCTATTTTATTTTCCTCTCTTTCCTTTGTGTTTTTGCTGTTCATACTGTATTTCAAATTCATCTTGATATCTCCTACCATGCTCGGGTGTACTGTCCTCTCATTGGTGGATGTGTGTTTGTTTCCCCAGAGTGCTAGGAGCGCAGGACTAAGGGTGATACCCACGGCGTGACATTTCAGGTTGTGAGTTTGTCTCCCTCTGCTCACCCCCCCCCATCCATCACATATTACTACAATCCTGCCATGTTTATGTCCTGACTTACATTAATGTGAACTAATTACAATCAACTCATCAAGGGAGCGAGTAAACATTCAAGTATAAGTTCTACTGTTATGTTATTCCATGTGAGTTTGCCACTGATAAATCAAATCATACTGGCTAATTAATGTATAATACAGTTTATGTGTTGCAATGACTAGAAAATGTAGAAAGGTTTGTGGGGCATCAGCATCAAGTTTATGTTTGGACTGAAATGGAAGTTTAAAATGTTTAGACTTAGGTCTAAAATCCAAAGTCTAAAATGTTCATGTTCACCTCCAACTCTCTCTCTCTCTCTCTCTCTCTCTCTCTCTCTCTCTCGCTCTCTTACACAAACACACACTTACAGTTTTCATGTCTCCATATAATATTTAACTAATTAATGGAAATCGCTACTTAGGGTGTGGTGAACCGGAATGGTCGGGAATTGAGAAACACTATAAAGCAATGGTGTAACATAAATTCATTCCGTCCTGTGTCACTCCACGCTGTCAGTGTTGTTCAAAGTCATGTTGCCATAGTTACACAGATAGACCCTCTACTGTAGGTTTGACTACAGAGTGGACTCCAATTCTGATCAGGACCCAAATGCCATCCTATCTGGACCCAGACCTATTTCTATATACCACTGAGAATTGTCATGTTTTGACAGAGCATTTTTCAGGTCTTTTTTTACAGTAAAAGCACTTTACCATTTGTAGTTTCTTGAATCCATTCATTTATGAAAAAAAAAAGAAATATTGGCTGACTGACCGATGTGCAGCTTCGCACTGAAGAGTCCTGATTTTTCAGTGATTATAAACAATTTTTATGATATTATCAAAAGCAAACCCCAAGTAAAACATAGCAGTTTGGTTTCCTGGGTAAAATATTAACAATAAAGGTTTATCTTAAAAAGATAAAAAAATAACCACTGTGACAATTTACAAATTTTAATTTCAATTTTAAGCCACAAAGCCACAATAGGTTCATATATTAAAATATAAATAACATATTTTATTAATAACATCAAAACCAATTGGTGAAAGCAAACATTTTCTCCTGACAGAATCTAGAATCAGAGTCTAGGACAACTGGATGAATTGCGGTTAAAAGTTAACAACTTTACCCTTTTTCTGGATTCGGCTCAAACATTGTACTGATAACTTGTTGTAAATATATCTATCCCAGAGAAATGGGTTCCTGCAAAAATATAATTTTTAAGCCAAATGTTAAGATAAACATGTGGTCGCTTCTGCACAGACAGGATTTGATAAAAACCTGCCATCCCATAAACTATTACCTAAAGAAACAAATTCAAAGATGATGGTTCATTCTTACTAGAAATCCCCATAGTCGTTTGGGGCCTATACTTGAGTGTTTACTTAGAAGTGCATGGAGTTGAGAAGATGCTTAGACCGTCAGACCACTGAAACTTAAACAATTTCCATCATCATCCACTGTCGTGTGTTGTGTGTCAGCAGTCTGTGTGCTGGTGTCCACTTCCTCACCAACGTGATGTCTTGTTGCATGTTATTTGTGTTTATGTCTTGTTTCCTACCCGTGCTCATGAGATCTTAACCACCTGCATTTGCTCGTTGTGTTAATGACACATTTTTTGGGGATGTGTTGCTTTGTTGTGAGTTTTCATACTGCAAAGCTTGTGTTGAAGCAGCCTCCTCATGCAGACATGACTCTCCCCATCACATTGTTTGGGACCATGCTTTCTCCACCTCGTGCTACAGACCTATCTGTGTGTGTTTGTGTGTTTCATTCCAAGTCTTTGTGGATATTGTCCCAGACAGTGCTCTGGTACCTCCTGAAGTTTTTTAAACCTCCTGATTGGATCTCTCAGATCTAACCTCCTTCCTTCTTACTGACCTCGCCCCCAGATTTCTTCAATTTGCATGTGATATTCTCCTTAATTTTTTTCTGTGAGCATTCCATTTATTAACATGGCTTGTTTCTAGGTATACAGCACATTGGACTAAAGCGTATACTTACAACGAGCATTTGTGTTGCTTTGTGATTTGTTTTACTTGAAATGTATGATTTTGTTGTATTTTTTTCCTTGCGGTTTTCCTTAGTGCACGCTAACATTGAGTGACTTGTGAACTGTAGTTTTCTTGTGAAAGCAGAACACAGACTGCAGTTCCCTTCTTTCTGGCTGTTCCTTCACCTTCTCCCCCTTCTCCACTTCCTTATCCTCATATGAGAGGTTCCCTCCTTCCCTCCATTTCCCTCTTCTCTCTCATCCCGAGGGTCCTTCCAACCCTTTCTGTTTAATCCCTGGCTGCATGGCTCATTGCCTCTCCTCTCTTTCTTCCCTCTTTTTATGACAGATCCGCGTTGTGAATGCATTCCGCAGCTCCCTCTATGAAGGCTTAGAAAAACCAGATTCCAGAACATCCATCCACAACTTCATGACACACCCCGAATTCAGGATAGAAGACTCCACACCCAGCATCCCCCTCATCGACGACACGGACGATGAATCTGCTCGGAGGAGAAAGAAGTACTCCAGCCAGCCCTCGTCCCCCAACAAGAACAACAACGCCATCGACAGTGGCGTCAATCTCACCATTGACACGAGTAAATCAGCTGCCTCCTCCAGCCCTGCCAGCCCTCTGCACAGCTTGGAGACCAGCCTCTAACCATGATCAAAACCTCAGCTGTAACCTCTGACCTCCTGTCCCTGCAGTCTGGGTGTGCCTCCTCTTTTTCTCTCCAGGCCTTCACTGGAACCTTACACCTTGTCCACCCCAAAATCTCACCCAGTTCAGCTGAAATTATATGCTCCAAAGACCATTCTACCAACTACGCAGGACAGCACCAGTGTCCACCTTTAAACTTGAGCTCTTAAAGCTCTCCATTCTTCTCAAAACTGAGAAAATCTAAAGTAATAGGACAAGGTGAAAAAACTAATATACAATCAAAAAAAAGTGCAGCAAAGCCACAAAAACCTACACAGCCATCTTGCTTTTATGGTTGTATGTGTACACTGGCAGCCGTGTTGGTTTGTATGACTCTAAGTGTGTAAGCATGTACTGCATCAGCGTGCCGCTTGACTGCACCTGTGTATGAACTGTGTCTTTAGTGGCACTGGAAGGAGGGCGATAAAGAGGGAATCATGGTAGAGGGGTAAAAATTGCAAAACAGGACAGACTTTTAAACTCCCTCTCTTCAACAATAACATTGTCAATACTGATAATAGTTTAAATTAAATTGAAAAGCATTGTTCTTATTCTGATTATTATTGTTATTATTACTGATTATTATTATTATTATTGTTGCTCTTGCATGAATGTACATTACCCAAGTTTTATTTAAAAGGGTTTTAATTATATTGGGGTTGTTTTGTTCTGATGGGCCAGGCCTTGCGGCAAACTACTACTTTAAAGACAGCTTTTCTGAGTTCCTGGCCTGCAAAGTCCCCTCGTCTGTGTGGCATGAACACGTACCTGCCTGTAAAAATTTATTTCATCCATACAAGGAAATGTGTCATGAGGTGGTAGGGCTCAACTTGCACAGTAGTTTTGCACCTGTTGGAAAAGAGGAACACAAACTAATGATGATAGCATTTATGGGATATATTCTATAAATATAAATACATATAACTATATTTAGAGAGAGTTTATCTTTGTTTGTCAGCATGTTGCCTTGTTCCTGCTTCAATGGCTCGAAATACTTTTGACTTATTTATGTCTTAAAGAGAATGTAATTTGTTTACAACCTTGTAGAGATAAACTTCCTGGTTTCTAGAAAGAGGGAGGCAAAGCTTGAGCTCAGAAGAGCTGTGTTGGTGTGTTATTACTTAAAAAAAACTGTGTGCTGGAATTTGCCTGCTATCTTGTCAAATATTGTAGATATTTCTAGAGGATTAACAAACAAAAAGAAACCAAAATATAATGGGAAACGTAGTAAATGTGGAATCTTAGTATTACTCTATATGATTGTTGGGATGAAGTAGGAGCAGATCGCCTTTGGTTTTTCTAATCAGAGGCATCCTTTTGTGACAGAGGGGGAATATTTAATTCTTTATTTCACTACCGCCTCATTTTTTTTTAGTTTTATTTCTTCTGTGCTTCAGCACTGGCCTGGCTCAAAAGGCTGATATCAGGACCCTTAGAATCAACTGTTCAAAGGACATGATGTTTTACAAAAGTGTGACCATCAAAAGGCTGCAAATGAATCATTTTAGAAATTTACAAAGTTACACTTGGATCTGTATCTCACGGAAATCTGACTTTTATTTTTGCAAAATTTTGACATATTTTGTGCTCTTTATTTTTGTTCTGTTCAATTTAGATTTATTCTGATTTGAAATGGTATTTTGTGTCCTCCTAACGGAGGGACATGTGCAGCCCCACCGAGCTGTTGGCATTTTTAACATCTAAAAAAGGTAAAAACCGGCAAAAAAAAAAAAAAAAAAAAAAGAAAAATCCCAACAAAAATGGAATGTTGCTTTGACTCTTTTTCTATATCAAAAAGACCTTCATTTTCTGCACTATCTGGTTATGAATGAAATCTTCTGTGGTGTAATTCTAGATGTGCTTTTGTGCGTTTTAACCAAGCTTGTCTTCCTGCCGTCACAGAGAATACACTACTACTACTAGCATCTCAGCTGTTCTCACTAGTCGTGAACTATTTATTGTGCTTTGACCGATCAGACATTACCAGAGAGGTTACATAGAGAAGGCACATTAACCCAGTCTAATTGCACTTAGAAGGACAAGGCCACTTACCTAGTCTCTAATATTCTTATTTTTAATACTAACCGAAGTCACTGGTAAGCATGACATAATAGGCTCATTATGCAACTTGAAAAAATTGACAATTTTTCTACTTTGAAAAAATGCTATATACTACTACAGTATGAACAATCATTAATCTGAGCAGTTCCACCTTTTTTTTTTAAATCCTCCTCTGTCATGTCTCATTTGTCCATCTGGAGAGGGTGCACAAGCTTTACCAGTCAGCTCAGGCACATTGAAAATCTAACGTTTGAATAAAAATCTCTTATTTAAGTTGGGAAAAGGAAAAAAAAAAAAAAAACAGGCTGGATTCTGACATACTGCTTAGCTGATTATTTATTTTGTTTCCCTTTCAATGTTTTAACTTGACAATTCATTTGTTTATTTGTCTGTACAAAAAAGGAAAACAATAAACAAAACAAAAACACATCTCAACAGCGACAGCAGCAGCATTTTCAATTAAAAAAAAAAAAAAAAAAAAGACTGAAGCCAACATTAGCAAACCACTTTTACATTCGAGAGGACATTCAGCTTTAAGAAGATGCAAAGACAAGGAGTTGAAAAATAATCTTTGTAAATACTGCAACGGGTCCACCATGGACCGGTGTGAAAACAGAGACTCTTCCTGACTACATCTACCATCATGCACCATGAGTCGTGTTGCCAGCACAGCTGTTTGGCTGTGTAATCAGTCACTGCTCCTGTCAGTCACTTCAGAGCATCGTGATTACATCCAAATGATAACATGCATTGTAACCACCAATAATTATGTTGACGATGACACCGATGATGATGATGATGATGATGACGATTACAATGATACTTTTTGCAATATACTCTCACCTGCCTCGATGTACTGTATTTAGCAGCATGCAGTTTGTGGAACAAAGAAAAAGAGAAATGCCAACAGATTACACTTTGGCATACCATTTATGGGTAAGTGATTTAGGTGTTCATCTTGTTTTTATGATATTTTTTTTATCTATACAATAATTGTAAATAAAGAACTCAATGTCTTTGTTCATTTAATACTATGCAAAAAGTCATGCTTTTCTGATTGTTACCCACCCTTAATCCTGAGCGTGTTGCTGGAATGTTTATTCAAACGTCAGTAAAAACCATGTGATGTAAATTAATTTCAAGCCTGATGGAAAAGTTAAATGATGTTGAAAATTATTATCATGAGGGGGATGATAATGGTAATGGTGGTGACAGAGATGATAATGATGTTGACGGTGATGGTGATGATGATGATGAGGATGATGATGATGATGATGAACTGTGACTCTTGCTACTTGACTGTCCCATTTACCCCACTTCCGACAGGAGCGCAAGTGAGAAACATAAATAAAAACAAAAAAATGAAAAATCACTAAATAAACCTCCTAGAGCAGCATGACCCAGTATGGTGTGTCCTGGCCCCGTGTGACATGTCCTGTTCTGATTCGTTGTCCTTCACCAACTATTTTGAGTTGCACTTTCTTCATGTAGCAAATTATTTCAAGTCTAATTGTAATCATTAAATGTAAGAGGCCTTTTATCTGACAGCCATTTAAAGTTACATTATATTGGTGGCCAAGATACTCATCCAGGAAACAGTCCTGTTTTTAAAGACAACTGCAAAAATTTGAGGCGTGTCATTTAAGTGTCTTTATCCCATCCCTTTCTGTCTTTTCTCAGCATAAAGAAGCGTGGTAATGCAACACTAGGGTTTTCCTGATATTCTTCATGAGAAAACAATAGGAAACAACAAAATGAGTGTATACAATAGTTCATGGTATTGTGAGGCTTTAAGGTGAACTTGCCTGATGTGTAATGTTTACCCTGCTCCTCATTTTTTTTACTTTAATATTTAGATTTTAACTAAGCTTAACTATGATGGCACTAGATGCAAATAAAAATATTTCCTCCTGAGGGAAACATAAATGTCTGTACAATGGCTCTAATACATTCTAAATGACATATAAACTGTAATAGGTTGCTGGAGACAATGTCATAAGAACATGACAGGTGTTAGATTCACCAGGATTCTGCAGTTTTTAAAATAACATGGTTTGACTGTTCAGATCTGTGGAAAGCTTTCTGAGCTCAGCACACCCTTTTTTTTTAAGAAACAACACTTTCACATTTGCACAGCTGCACACATTTGTACGACAAAGCTTTCTAGTGTGATCCCAATGAGTTCTGTGCGAATCCACTGGGGCAGATGAAGACGAAGGTCAGTGGTGAAGGACATGCCAGCTGTAATAATAAGAGAGGGACAAGAACTTGTCTTTCTGATTTATTCAGTGGTTCTCCTCATATATGGCCATTATCATGCTTATGTCTCACTCGTGATTACACTGAATGTGACGGGCCAATAGAAGTTTAGAGATCTGTAGTTGCACCAGAATTCTATCATTTCATGACTCAGTATGATACTGGTGTGACTGAGACACATCGTTGTGAAGGAAAAGCATTGCACCAAAGGAATGTGCTGTGAGCTGACTGTATATTTCAAAAATAGGCTCAAACCTGCTGCATGGCTGGAACTGAGGTTACACTGTTGCAAATTATCAATGTAGTTTTTTTGTTAATCAATCATTCCTTTTGCAATAGTTTGCAAATTTTGTCAGTTTGACACAAGTGTGAAACGATCCAGGTTTTCTAGTTATGTAACAGAAAGGAAATTTTATCCGACATCTCCACTAGAGGGCAGTATTTCACTACACATGACTGCACATTACGCCATAGTTCAGCCACATGAGAAGAAATCCTGGTAAGAGTATGTTCTCGCATCAATATGATTGAGCCTCATCATTCTTGAGTGTGAGGCATTCAGACGCCTCATGATTCCTCTAAACGGTAAGGAGAAGCAGATTAAACAATAGAAAAATAATGAACATAATGAACTCACATTTTTGATTAGGCTTTTATTATGTCAGTATCTAGAACTTGATAAGTCTGAGCATCAGTCTCCAGGATAAGATGTTTCCATTGGAGTCCATGACATTTTTGTAATTGACATGAGATGAAACTCTCCTTTTCACCCATCAGTGGTTTTCTGAAAACTCTGGTTTAAATAGTTGAATTGATTTCCAGTGTATTATGGTAAATGTTTGTACTTATATAGCACTTTTCTAGTCTTGATGACCACTCAAAGCTGCTTCACACACTGCCGGCACAGCCGTCAGGAGCAGTGTGGGGTTAAGTGCCTTGCCCAAACACATATCGACATGTAGAATAGTGGAACTGGGACTCAAACCCACAACCTTCAAGTTGAAAGACAACTCCCTCTACCACAGAGGTGCTGTCACCTCACAAATTTATTATACCAAACATATCTGCATATATTTTTATATTTACACATCCAATACACACAAAGCTAAATCTGTAGTAATCTGGAGTCAGGCTTGAGTGACAGACCAGTGATTGCCCTGCAGTTCTGGTTTTCACCACAGTGAGTTTTTAAGAGCAATGGTATTGAAACCACACACCGAGTTAAGCCCTGTAGCTCTGTGTGTTCTCAAACAAAGTTCAAATTCTGTGTTTTGACATTGATGCCAAGTAAGAAACGCACAAAGAAAGAGATTCTGCCTCAGAAAACAGGGTCAGAGTGAAATTATAGTGAATAGTGTTTGTCTGCAGGTCAGTAACTTAACTGGAACTGGATCAACTGTGTGTGTGTGTGTGTGTGTGTTACCCAATTGATCGTATGGATTGTTTTTCATCATGACTCCAAAAATGCAAACATTTTGTCATACATCTGTTCTGGGCCTTCTCCTCCACACAAACCTCTGTCAGATTGTCTAAAGGTTTGTCAGAGACCATCATCAGCTTCACCACCATCAGCTCCACCACCATCACCATCACCTCCACCACCATCAGCTCCACCACCATCACCATCACCTCCACCACCATCAGCTCCACCACCATCAGCTTCACCATCATCACCTCCACCACCATCAGCTCCACCACCATCAGCTCCACCACCATCACCTCCACCACCATCACCTCCACCACCATCAGCTCCACCACCATCAGCTTCACCATCATCACCTCCACCACCATCAGCTTCACCATCATCAGCTCCACCACCATCAGCTCCACCACCATCAGCTCCACCATCATCACCTCCACCACCATCAGCTTCACCATCATCAGCTCCACCATCATCAGCTCCACCACCATCAGCTTCACCATCATCAGCTCCACCACCATCAGCTACACCACCATCAGCTCCACCACCATCAGCTTCACCATCATCACCTCCACCACCATCAGCTTCACCATCATCAGCTCCACCACCATCACCTCCACCACCATCAGCTCCACCACCATCAGCTTCACCATCATCAGCTCCACCACCATCAGCTCCGCCACCATCAGCTTCACCACCATCAGCTCCACCACCATCAGCTTCACCATCATCAGCTCCACCACCATCAGCTCCGCCACCATCAGCTTCACCATCATCAGCTCCACCACCATCAGCTTCACCATCATCACCTCCACCACCATCAGCTCCACCACCATCACCTCCACCACCAGCTCCATGCCAGATTCTATTCTAAGCTCAGTCAGTGACATTGTTTCTGCTAAGAATTTTGATTACTTTTTCCTTGTTTTTTGCATCATACGCAAGTTTTCCTTCTTCCCTTTCAGGCCTCCTGACCCTGCCTCTACAATCATCACATGAGTCAAGATTATCAATTTAATATTAACTTAACTTAACTTAACTTAACAACTGAAAAAAAGCAGTTGCACACCCATAAAATAAAACATTGCTATGCTTATGTGTGTTTTCTGTTACTGGAACATTTAAAGTCATAAGGTGAGGTGGACAAATCCAGAGATGCCCCTAACTTGGCATTAACCCTATGTTAGCCTGAACATGAGGTGTGTGTGATATAGCATCAGCATGCGTGGCTGTGCCTGCTGGGGTGGCACAGCCTGTGAATATTGAATGGGCTCCCACAGCTCGAAAGATTAGCACCCAAGTGCATTCAAGTCCATGTGCAAGGGCCGATTTCCAGGAAGAATAGCCCTTTATTGGGCCCCAAGCTGAATCCTGCTGCTTCCCTTTGGCCCAATAGAAGACTGCGGTAACTGACAGGCCTTTACAATCAGCCAACACTGGTGGTGGTTCTGGGGGTCTCTTCTTTTTTTTTCATTTGTTTTCATCAAAAAGGATTGATTTTGAAATTACTCTTTCTCTGCCCCATGTGTGAACGGGTTGTTGTGTGTATTTTTTAATGTATGTGTGTAGGTGTGTACATGTGTGTCTCTCTGTTTGCATGCACATACAAAGATGCTCTCACACGTGCACACGTTTGAAGGCCAGTCTTGGCAATTGTCTTAATGGGATAAGGGAAGACTATGGTTCCTGTTGGGGGATGGGACTGTGGGAATGACATGGGAACACACACACACACGTTGCATTCATGGCACTAAGCTAAGTTGTCAGTTGATTCAAAGCAAAGGTGATATGTGGTGACTTGTTTATTTTCGTAAATACACCCCAGAGTCGTAAATGCTTTGCACGTTGGTCAAAAGAAAATATTTAAAATTTCAGCAAGAATGAAACTGTTTTATAAAACAAAATTCAACCACAAATTACCTAAACATATTTAGATCATTTGTTACAATTTATAATGCATTTTTCCACACAGTACAAAATGAAGGGTCATTTAAGGAGAGTGAGAGAAGCGGCACTATAGATTACTGAAGGAAAGGGGTGGTGACAGTGTTGCAGTAAAAAATTCTAACCAGAAGGGGGCATCTGTGGCCTTCATGCTAAGGAATCTAACATTTCAACTGTTCCCAACCTTTTTGGCTTGTGACTGTATGCTACAGTGAAGTCTATGTGTATAAAACATTCCCTATACTAGACCTATTTGAAATAAAGCCAATTTGTGTTTTGCAAAAAGGTGATTTTTCCTATATTATCTTGTGACCAACTTCACATTTATGCTGCGACTCCTCAAGAAGCACCAGCTTCTTTGTTAGGAATCTCTTTGCTATCTGTTTTCATTAGATCAGACCAAATATTGAGACAAAGAACAATGATTAAATCTGATTATGTGGGGACTATTGTCTGCTTTAGGTATCAGACACAAATCTTGTGACACTTGGACAAATGATTGTCCACAGTGGTGATTTTTCTGCTTTATTTGAAGGACTTTTGTCCCATACTTTTGCACACAGCACCCAAGCAAACAATTTTACCTCTTAAATTATACAGTATTCATGACCAGATCTAGAGGAATGAATGAGCCTGTAAAAGCAGTAAAATTACTGAATCAAGTAACAAAACCAGTTGCTTGAAAGACAGATTATTTAAAGCTGATATACAAGTATCTAAGACATGGACAACAGTGACCTCAGTGTTTGAAATGGTTACTGCAATCCCAAGTCAGACATATTAGAATGAGAGCTGCCACTCACAGAAACTTTCCTCATTTTCTTTCCAGAGCGGTCATCAGTTTGTTTGTTTTTTTTTTGTTCGGTAACATTCACCATCTCTGACACTTACTGTGGCTTCAGCTGCTGTGTTCAGCCTTCTCAAGCTGCATTATTGACCAAAACAAACATATCTGTTGTTTAGGACCATTGTTATCAGTGAAGAAAGAATCCTAATCCCTCATCTCCGATGACACATGACTGTCATTTTATACAATACATTTCTTACATATACAGTAGCACCTTAAAACAGAGCCGGCTCACAATAATGTTGCTGATGCAGGTCAAAGAGTCTGGCTCCTCTTCTGAAAAACACCTGAAATGAGCTGAAATGAGTTTTCAGTGACAGCAGATGGACAGTTCTGTGATTACTGTCCCACCGCTAAACCTCACAGCTATAATAACCTCATTCCCCTGCTCATTGTGTCAATACTGAGATGTCAGCAAGTGGGGAGTGAAAAGAGTCAGAGGAAGAGGCGGGGGTGTCATGTTTCCCAGAATGACCACCATTTCATCTGGAGGTGAAGATCAGCTGAGGGGAGAGAGACCACCAACAGTCATTTTTCATATTTTATATCTACGCTTTGTCTTCATTACTCATGGTCCAGTGCATTTTAGGATGTTCTAATGGTTCATGCATCAGAAGGTTGCCTGGCAGGTGAGTATAATGACAGATAGAACCAAGGATAGTTGAATGTACACCAGCTGATCAAATGTAATATTATCACTCTCCCAGGAGAAGCCATATCCTGAATAATGTTCTCCATTACCTTATGACTGATCTGTTTTTATGTCATCTTACAGATAAATGTGTGTAAATTAAACAGGGAATTATTTCTTAGAATTTCAACTGACCAAACTCGTGATGTTTTGCTGAACTTAATGATCACTTTTTTTTTTTTTTTACATGTATTCTCACAGGTGCGCGTATGTACGAGAAGGCATCACAATGAATTCACTGGAAAAACGTGATTAGGTGGGTTTGTAATTTTCTTCGCCACCTGATTTCCCCACAGAAATCCTAAGTCTCTGTGCTGTACTCCAGTGATCACTGTTTGTGTCCTCCAGATAAACCACAAAACCCACAGGGAAAGACAAAGTCTAAAAAAATTCAATAAGCGATTGACAAAAGTTGCATAAAATGACATCACTGACATAGAAAGAGTTTAGTATTTGTATTAAATGGTTTCTCCGTTGTCCACACCTAAATGTAAAACTCCAGCAATTAGCTTTTTAAATGGAACTACATCCAAATGCAAATATTGGACAGTGTTCCTCTACCCTGACTAAAGGCTCTTTTGGGTTGCCAGACATTTTCTCAAAGGGAGGAGCTACACTTTTTCCCCAAGGGGAAATTAGGTCGTCGTAGCAGCAGTACAAATAAATCAAAAATACAAAAATACAATCGAGAGGTAAGAGCAGTTATTAAGATTAACAACAGTATACACACACACATTCATACACATACACATATAATTGTTCTGCTGTCTGTTTTATTCTTAATTTTTGTCCATTTGAAAATGTTGTGTGTCAGCAGCAGACAAATACTGCATAGATATACAAACTGTGAGCGAGACAGTGTATTATTTGTCCATGAGGAAAAAAAATTATGAACCTCATCATTGTATTTCTCTGCGCTTGTTAGAGAGGGTTAGTGAAGCCTTAGCTTTGGTAACATTTCTGATCCACTCTACTGGTGTTGAAGTTCTTTGAGATATTTTAAAGGGTGGGTGCTGCAACAGGCCACAGCACAAACTCAAAACATAACTGAAATTTGAAATGTGAATACACTGGCTGTACAGTTGTTAGGAGTGAAGTATTTTCATCTGACCTGTTTCCTTATTCTGTGATGACATATAACGTTCATTTTATGACTTAAACCTGCAGTGTGTAACTTTTAGTGATTATTGTGCATGATGATGTTATTATTCTGCCTCTATATAGGTCTTCATGAACAGAAACAATGAAAGATTTTCACGCTGCATTGTCAAGCAATAATATCAAACATGACTGAGGTAGGGTTTGCAAAGCTGCTGAATGACTTTTTGAGCTGTAGAAATAAGCTCTGAAACCTTTTGTTTTACAAGTCATTGTGTTGTCAGCCATACTCACTTTACTGGTGCAATATTACTGTATATTGCTTTATGTCCGTCTTGACATGAGACAATTCACTTCCAGTGTGCAGTGTGGGTTAGTTAGGAGAGTTGTGTTGAGCTGGTAGACATGATCGACATTGT
This sequence comes from Brachirus orientalis, assembly GCA_016785285.1. Taxonomy (NCBI): domain Eukaryota; kingdom Metazoa; phylum Chordata; class Actinopteri; order Pleuronectiformes; family Soleidae; genus Brachirus; species Brachirus orientalis. The sequence goes on along the minus strand of JAFBJR010019394.1, from coordinate 576,354 downwards.
GTGAACATTTAAACATTATGCAGTAACAATCAAACATGTTTCTCACACAATATACCTGTCAAGTCAGTGTTTACATCAAATTTGAATTAGGAGTCAAATATTGTTCCCAGTTACTTGTACAGCAGCAACAGTCTCTCGCTGAACTCAACGGAACAAGTGAACAAACTAGTGAAGTTTGCTGACTTTCCGAATATGATTCAACATTACTTATCTTACACCAGCAAGATATTTAATTGCATTAATATTCTATTTACTGAGATCAGCCCTCTCTGCTCCATCAGCATGTGCCCAGTATGCTGGCATGGCTCGTCCACTACTGGGTGGCCTGGTAACTAGTCAATGCTCCTCCCTAGCCAAGAAGAGAAGTTGTGTGTAGAGTGAGTCAGTGAACTGGTGTGTATGTGTGTGTCTGCATAAAGGTACATCTACATGTGTGTTTTTAAGTCCCTGAATTGTCAAACTTGCTGTTTAATGCAGTCCTTTTGCTGTGAATGTAAATATTACCTTTTTTTTTTTTTGGACATCACAGTATTTGTTGCATGCGAATAAAAGAATCATTGAATTAAAGTGGACTAAGTAGATGCAGTGCAGTGTCTGTGGCTTGTTTGTTGAACCTGAGTTTTGGATCTGTTGCACTTGGCTCTTTGTTTTGCATTTCCCCTAGCTTTTTTTCCTCTACGCTTTGCCTCACAGTCTCTTTTTGTTGTTGTTGAAAATTGTGCATCAATGTAGTCTAAAGCTTTGTCAGTGAAGTGACCCGTGTTTAAATGTGCTCGGGGTGTCTTGCTGAATTGCTCAAACAAATTGCTGTTGATATGAAAATGTGGGATGGTGTCTCCATTGAGCTGGAGGTTTTTACACTTGAAAAGCATTACTACAGTGCACTGAATGGTAGATGTGGCTGAAGTTATGACTTTGTCTTTTGTTGGTAAATTTGGGTCCTTGTTTTGAGTGGGATTACTTCCAGACATGCTGAAATTATAAGACATCAGTTGACTACTTTGCATTCAGAATTCCTCTATAGAATGAAGCTTGGAAAAGGTTAATTAAAGAGGATATTCCTTCCTTCTTTCTCCTTTCTACATATATATATATACATATATATATAGAGGTTCCTGTAACAATTGGACAACTTTTTCTCTTACCCCCTCTTTCCCAAGTATGTCAGAGTACTACAGTAGCCTTTGCATAAACTAAAAAAACTTTAAAAAAAAGCACAATACATATCAGAGGTTAATTTTAATTTTTTTTAAATATTTGTTTTGTAGTGGATATTTATGGATTGGTATCAGTCAAACTGTAGCTGTTATGGACACCCAGATTTTCTGACAAGAAGCATAAACATGCCAGAGAGATGCTGTGGCAACCTTGACAATAAAAAACAATATGTTCTATATATATGGATATAGAATTAGTATTGTTTCTATATTGAGTTATAAATCTACTTTATTAATAGACTTTCAAGCTGATTCTCTAGTTTTTGTCACTTATATTATAATATAAAACATTAGCAAATGATAAATCCCAGTTTGAATCATTCCTATATAGCGATATATAGCGTTTTTGCTATACATTGGTGTCAACTGTGATGGCCTAGAGAGAAAACAGGATTCCGGAATGTCTCCCAAATGCAGACACTGCATCCATTTTATGTCAATGGTTACCTGTTCCAGCTCAAACAGTAAGTGTTTATTTTTTTAAAACTACATTTCGTAAGCTTCAGCTGATGAATTTGTGATGTTCTGGAGTAAATCCACTGCAAACACTGCAGAGGAAGTCAGCGTGCTTCTGCTGATGTGGAAGGTCCCTCAAGTTGTACCTTGTGGTGAAATCAACGTAAAACAAAACGTTTCTGTTAAAAAAAAGGGAAATGCATGAATCAATCTGATGTTCTTCTCAGCAATGATAGAAAAATAAATGCTATAAAGAGACACAGAGACAAGCTGAGCAAAACAAAATTAAAATAATAATTATGTAACATCATGTGAGAAGAGAAAGAGAGAGAGCCTGATGGAGGAATTTATCCACGATAGTCCTCTTTTGACACCTTTATTCTCCTGCATTTAACAGCTTACAGTTCCTCACAGTTTTCTCTGTGCCTCTCACTCACAGTTTCTTGTATTAAAAAAAGTGATTGTAGGTATCATATTAACCAGTGTTTTTTACCCAGTGTCCTCACCAGACAGCAAAGTGACTTTGTCCCTCCTGACTTGCACAACCAATGAAACAACAACTCAGTGTTCCCTTAAGAAGGAGACGGCCAATCACTTTAAAGCATCTTGCTTGTCCTGAAGTCGCAAGGCCAGAAGGACAATGGCTGAGCAACATTACTTGTTGCCATCTTGTCAACAGACCAATGTTGTAGGCTTTCTAATTCAAACCTGCTTTCATTTAACCAATTAAAATTGTAGTGTACAACTGGCTCTTGACCTTCACAGGTTTGTTGTTCTTGCTACACTACAAACTGTCATATGTTATGTTTTGTGTGATAAACAGCAAGAAGATGAGCCCTTGTAAGCCTGTGAGAAATTATGACTGTTTAATTCTCATCAAGCATTCCTCCTCTGATAGTGTTGTACAGGGCAACATAAATAAAAGACCTGACTTCGCCTGAAAAGCTCAGCAAGTGTTTGCCAGCCGCTTTGGGTGGCCATACTTTTTATGCAGGGCACTTCCTTTAAAGCTTCTAATGACGAGTGACCCTTGTGTGAAGGGAGTCTTAGAGACTAGGTCAAGCTTTTAGAGTCAGGGGAGTTCCTAGTGCAGTGAGTCCCATCACGCCTGGAAACCAGGCGATCAACTCATGTATGAACAAACCTTTCAAATCCGACAAACTGTCCTTTTTAAGCCCAGAGAGAAAGTTATTTTTTTGAAACAGTGCAGGCTACTAGGACTTTATGACGGGCTGCTCATTCATCATTAGCTCCTGACACCAACAGTCCAGTGATTTTTAAATAAGGGAAATCAATAATGTATGCTCGGGTGCAGAGTGACTTCGACTTGGGACAAAGAGGTGTGAGTTGGTGTGCTGGGTGTAAAACCCTGGGAGCAACTGCACCGACAAAGGGAACCAAAGTGTTGACATCAATTGATATATCAAACAGAGTCACTGCAACACTGAAGAATAGGACTTGACTTCCCACAAGACTTGAACCAACAAACATCTGGGGTAAAAAGAGAGCATCGAGCATCGTTGAATTGACAATTGTTTTTGTTGTCGCATCTACATATTCATGGTAGAGGTAAAAGTTTCCCAAACGTATATAATATTCATTAAAGTCAATTATGTTTCATTTGTATAGTGCAATATCGCTACATATGGTATGTTAAGAGTGGAAAATATCTTGTTGTTGAAACATGAGTTCACACAATGCTGATAAATCCTGTCAGCTCCACACAGCTCCATCTGTGTCTCTCAGTATTAGCGGTGTTTAGATATTGTCTCACCGGGTGACATCCCTGAACTACCCACAAGAAGTGTTTTATTTTAAAACAAGACAAACAGAGGCAACAGCAACATTTCACTTAAGACAACCTTTACCAGCTGCAGTGGGGTATGACTGTAAACACAAGAAGTCTGCAAAAAGCTTGAAAAGTTGTTTCTACTGCTCAAAAGAATTGGTCTTTGGGCACATATGGGATAAATGTTTCTTGCCCTTGCAAGCATATAGTCACTACATACCCCACGCACTGACCTTTGCACTTAGCTGATCCATTTGGCTTCTTTTCCCATTGTACATACACGGTGAAATAGAAACCAACCACCACCTAGTTTTTAGTGATGTAATTGGAGTGAAAGATTCTGTGTTGATCATTTATTGAAGTATAAACCTGACTATAAACATAAACCCAACAATGAAAATTATTACTTAATAGTTTCATTTGCAATTATAAGCTTTGAGGTTCACAAAAATGTCAATGCTGATTTACCCATATGACTGAGGTACTGTATGATGTGTAGGAATTTCAAGAGACCACATAGAATCTGTTGGAGAACAGATAAATGAGACAGTCATGTCTGGTAGTTAGTATTGGCTTTGCACCAGTGAACGCCAGCATGCTACAGTACAACATATAACCCAGATTAGGTATAATCCCATAAATAAGGATGTCAGTAAGTGGTTTTACATAATGTACACATCAGCTGCATTAAATGTCCAGTGGGTAAGAATTAATGACATCTGTTGGTGGGACGTTAGAATGTAATTTCTCCACTCATCAAACTCATCCCACAGCACATCAGAGTAATGTGGTGGTCTTCAAAACTGGTTGGTTTGTCCAACATAATGGTGTAAGAATGCAGCCTCAGTTAATCAAATGATGTACTACAGAAATATGTTGAAATCACAACAAAAAGAGCAAAGTAACACTCTCTGAGGAACATCTGGTTATTACACTAGTAGGTTAAACGATTGACTGGTTAATTACCTGCATTACCTGGTCAAAAGAGCCATTTAAATAATTATCATCAAATGTCCACATCTACTTGTGGCCTGAAAGAACTGAACACCACTACTTTGTGGTGTTAAATTTCCAGTGCTTTTTCAACATTGCGTCGACCCTTAGTGTGTCTGTCCGCGGTCTGTCTGCGCAGGACTAAGGCTGATGATGTGAGAGCCAGATTTGTTACCACATGGCTTTTATCCAAGCTGAGGCGCTTGAGAGTGAAGCGCCTGGGGAGCAGCAGCACAGACGCAGGTTATCCATCGCCTGCTGCAACATCCACCGTCACTCTGCCACGTCTGGGATCTTCCTTTATATAAACAAGGGTCTCAACAAAGCCACTTCACTCAACGTGGATCCACGTTGTTCTCTTTCTCCTCTGTTGACCCTTCTTTCTTTTTCCCCCCCCACCCGCCTGCTTTAGGGCTCAATCGTCTTGTTTTTGTAAAGGCAATTGTTAGTGCGCATCATCGCGGAGCCAAAAGGAGCTTTGCCACTTCTTCCATAGGAGACTGGTGAGTTTAGTGTCACTCAAGTAAAATGTCTTTCATGTTTCCATGTTTCTGTTTTAATTCCTAGTCACTGAAATCTACAGTTTAATTCATTTTGTCATGTTTTTTTTTTTTTTTTTTAATTATTATTATTATTTTTTTTTACCTTTTCATTTCCATACATGATTGTTGTAGTTGGTTATGTTGTGGGTTTTTCAACTGGATTTTGACAAGTTATGAAGTCTAGTTGTAGAAACGTTTGTGGTTTATTTCCATTGTTGTCGTTTTTAATGACTTCATCCTTATACTACTTATTCTCATTCTGGTTGAATAAAAACTATTCTATTCTATTCTATTCTATTCTATTCTATTCTATTCTATTCTATTCTATTCTATTTTGAAGCTGAATTGAGAATCACTGTGCAGTGCTATAACTGATCCAGTGCTTACATATACACCATCATACTGCTTTCACTTGATTTGAACTGTAACATATACACATACAGACTTTGAGGTGTGGTGTCATGTTAATTTGACTGCGTCATTCAACAATGTTTTGTAATTTTATTCTCTTTGTCTCGTGTTCAGCAGGCTGCTGGAGAGTCATGACAGCTGAGAAAAGTGGGCCTGTTATAAACGGTAAACCAGAGGATGGCAGAGACCCAGAAGGGTCCAGCTCCAGCCTTGACAATGGGGAGTACAATGAGAGGGGCCAGTGGAACAACAAGATTGAGTTTGTCCTGTCTGTGGCTGGAGAGATCATCGGGCTGGGCAATGTCTGGAGGTTTCCATACCTCTGCTACAAGAATGGAGGAGGTAGGAACGCTTTCTGTAAACCTGTGCTTGTAAGATGGATGTAGAAAGAGAAACATAACTCATGTGAAAGGAATGTTTTTTTGTGTTACGATCCCTAATTTCTAACTCTTGCAAGAAGGAGGAAATGCAACCTGGCATCATATAATCTGTGATTAGATTAATGTATAGAAAGGGATGTAAATGTGAAAATTCTGAGTAAAGTTGGTAAGGGAAGATCTGTTATTTTCTCCTGCACCAAAGGAGGTGGTACATTTGACTGGCCGAAGGGTTATTATGTACTGTTATTATCATTTGTATTATCATTTTCATCAGTTATGTATGGACAATCATGTCACTTAAAGAGTTGGGGTTTCCCATCAGGCACCGTTACTGCACAGTATCAATCTTTATAAGCTCAAAAGGTATCCTGTAGAATGAGTGTGACATCATATTCAGTACTTTCATTAGAATTTTCTTTTAATTCATCCTTCCCCAGTAATTTACAATATGAATTACAAAGTGGATTTGTTATATTGGTGTTGGAGATGCTACTAGACTTCTATACTTCATATCATGTGTTGTTCATGCTCTGTTTATTTTTTTCTCTCTTGTGTGTTTACAGGTGCGTTCTTCGTCCCATATGTTATCTTCTTTATTTGTTGTGGTATCCCGGTGTTTTTCCTTGAAACTGCCCTGGGTCAGTTCACCAGTGAAGGAGGCATCACTTGCTGGAGGAAGGTCTGCCCTCTGTTTGAGGGTAAGAACATAGGCGTATTTAAAGGCATAAATAATCACTGTAATGATGGCTGAGTTCCACTTAGTTTAGGGTGCATGCTGGTTCACAAATACGCCAAATGCTATTTTTATTAGCAGATTTTATACACTGTACAACTTGCTGACACTATTGTGATTTATGGAGGTTGCACTGAAAGTAAATTCATAATGAGATCTTTTTTCCTTGTCAGGTATTGGCTATGCTACGCAGGTGATTGAAGCTCATCTAAACGTGTACTATATAGTTATCCTAGCCTGGGCAATCTTCTACCTCTTCAACTGCTTCACTACTGAGCTGCCTTGGGCTGGCTGTGGACACTACTGGAATACAGGTAGAAAGAGGGAACGTGGGTGCAACCATAATCATCATGTACATCCTTTGTTTGTTTGTCTTCAGTAATTTCTTGATTTGTTGTGTCACACCTTCATGCATACACCTGCAATATGCTTCCAAAATAATAGCATGCTATTGTGTTCCCATAGAAAACTGTGTTGACTATTATGGAGAAAATGCCACCAACATCACCAACCCCAACGCAACTTCTCCGGTTATTGAGTTCTGGGAGTGAGTACAGATTTATTTCTAATTATTTCATGGCATTTTTTTTTATACATGTGCGATTCTTTCCATTCACATTGAAACTAAAATATTAAATATCAACAAAACTTTACTTCCATTTAGTATCTGCCCCACTTTTAATGTCAATATCTAGAATATTGTCGAAACGCTGACCTGCTTTCAGCTCCAGACTGTGTGACAGTGACACCCCTCCCAACCTTTCCCCCAATAATTAGTCAGTTCTTTTCATATTTGTGTGTCAGCATGCTCTAGTAGGCCAGCTGTCTCTCAGCTAGAGCTGTGTGCATGACAGCGGAGTCCGTGTGTAGAGCTGACCACACTTCCTGTCTCGCTGCCAGCGGCTATGTTTACACAGCTTTGTAGAAGCTCATTTTGGGCCCACTGATGAATCTTTTTGCAATGTTCTGTATATTTACAGTATTAACACATTAACTTACATTGTTCAAGTAATACGATTTTGGCTGGAAGAGAAATGAACAGGCTGGACATTCAGTTATTTTTTTTTAATTTATATATAGCAATAAAACAAACAGCAAAGTGATTTGTTCAGCTGTATTTTGCCATCCGTGTGTTTGTAGATAGATAGATAGATAGATAGATAGATAGATAGATAGATAGATAGATAGATAGATAGATAGATAGATAGATAGATAGATAGATAGAAAGAATCTGGTATTTATCATTTCACCTACACTTTACACCATGGACGAGTATATTTACACGCATTAGTGTTCACATCTTGGCCTTTTGGTCATTGGGGGACAGACGGGGGCTGAGTTGGACCAAGCCTGTGGCTGGCCACCAAGAACATGTCATGATGATCAATAGTTAGTCAGGAGCTGCTGGGGTGAACTTGGTGATTTGGCAGTGCCATGTATCTCTGTGGCCTCGACTCTCACTTCTTATCCTCCATCAATGCTGTTACCAGACTTTGCTTTGATAAGCAGGGAATTAATTTTTCATCCACTACCACTGAAAATTCACAATTTTATTATTGCTGCCAACCTGGCATCCACACTGTTAAAATAGAATGGTACTTAAGCTTAGAAATGTCGAACAAAAGAGAAAGGAAAAGAGTCTTAGCAATCGAGTTACCATACAGTAGCGCTATTTAAATCGGCATTTTTCACTCCTCCTCCTTTTTTTTCCCATTATACTTCACTGTAAACATACAGAAAAAATGGAAATGCATAGAAATTCTGCTTAACCGAACCCTGATTTGGCCCATGTGGCTGTGGTTGACTTGTTTACCTAAAGGGTTTATAAGAGCTAGACTTTTATTGGGCTGTTTGTGATCATTACAGGTGAGCAGACTCAATGTTTCCTTGCCTGTTCATCACCACATTGCAGTTGTCCCGCCTGATTATCCATGGAGCTGAATAGCAGCCTAAAGTGACAAATTCTACAAACCAAAATGTCATCTGCGGTAGTTTGTTGGCCATTTTAACTTCAGCACTCCAGTTCAACCATTGCATTTGTGAAATGGGCTGGAGGCCTTGTTGTTGTAGGTGAACTTTGTCTGCCATTCAAGTCAACACTATTAAATGAAAGGTGGAAAGGGAGTTGTCATTCTTAAAAAGGGCTGTAGAGTCACAGAATTGTCACCATGCTATTCCCACATCTTTATGATTGCACTTTCCCTGTGGAAGCAATGGCTGCTTACAAATTCACAGCTAACAAACTGCCCACAGCTAAAATGTGTTAGTACAGTGAATCACAGAGGGTGAATAGGGTTGTCTAGCAATTCTGGCCAATCCACTCCATGTCTTGTGTCTCTTTTACTCACTGACAGAGAGTGGATGCATGGTGTGGTCAGGGCAGCCATATTAATGGGTGTTATAGTGGGATAGACTACGCTTGTCCGGCTGACCCAGGTAGTGTAAATGTTAGTTTGTGGCTTTGCAATAATTGACTTTTCCTTTTAAGAAACCTGTATATGTAAGGGTTGTTGTCCTATTACATTATAAAATACAGTTTTCTGCTTAAAATATAGATATTGTCTTGGCTAAAGAAGAATCTATTACAAAGGCCATGACATTTAAATCTGAAAAAGATAAGTTTTGGCTCAAAACCGTATGCATAGAACATTTGTAATTTAAACAAATGTCTGTTGCATTCAAACCATTGGCAACGTTTACATACGTATACAGAACTCTTTCTGTGTTTTTCACTACAGCAGTGTTTAGCTCTCATGTCACCTGGCAACATTCCTGCACTGCACATAGGAAGTGAAATGTTGTATGTCAAGACAGACTGAAGCAACAAAAACATTGTGCTAAAAAAATCAGATGGCTGTGAACTCGTTGGAGTATGACTGAAAACACTGAGAAGTGCCCACAAGCCCGCATGTGCACTGCCAGTTTATACACACTAATACTCCCTCAGTCAGGTCTGATAGTATTGCCTGTTTTCAGATGAAGGATGCAGCATTCAAATCATTTTAAATGAGGCACAATAATAACATCAACAACAACAACAATTCTCACCTTACCTTACCCTGTGCTGTAAAAATAAAATTGGAGCACTCTGTGCTTATTTGGATCAAATTGGAATTTAGTGATCTGTGTTTCCTTTGTCAAAACAGACGCAGAGTACTGAAGATATCAGATGGTATTGAACACATGGGGGGAATGCGGTGGGAGCTGGCCATGTGTCTGGCTCTGGCCTGGTTCATCTGCTACTTCTGCATCTGGAAGGGACCCAAGTCAACTGGCAAGGTAAGACAGAGTGATGCATGTTTACTACCATGTGTCTTTGTGAGTGTTAGTGGTTGCAGTACAAAGAGTGACAAGCTTGTATTTGCACAACTTTATGATTTCAGTCATTGAACTTGTAAAAAGCCCGTTTGTATTCACTTTAGCAGTTTTAATATTCTTCTTAGCACAGTAGCAACCACAAACTGAGGTATTTTCTCCTCTTTACTTAAAACAACTCCCTGGTGAGAAGATGCACTCCTTCCCCCTGCAAGAAGAGGACAAAAATGGTGTCTGCACCAGCCACTTCTTCATTACCTTTCTACTTTAAAGTCCTTCTCAAGTCGCTTCTAAGCCTTGACGAGGACAGTATAGAGTCTGCACCTGGAAAGCTCCTCTCAGATTGAGTAGAGTTTTAAAAATGGGAAGAAAGAAAGAAAAAGAAGGAGAAAAGGAAAGAAAAAGTAATGGGTTCACATTCTACATGATGAAGGAAAAACAACCAGGCAGCAATACCTATATCTCCCTGAAGTGTCTTTTGTCTGGCTGTGGAGTAAGAGGGGTGAATGCTTCTCCGTGGCTGGGCTTTAGCAGCTGGTCCAAGATTGATTCCTGTAGTCAATGGGGAAAGGAGAGTGTTCATGAGTAGCATGCAGAGTATATCTTCAGCCTCTGCTGCCTCTGCCCCTCTCTCTCCTGCTATGAGAAATCAACCACAAGGGAGCATGAGAGAGAGAGAGAAGTGCTTTCTTCTCCACAGACCCTACAATCCATTCAGCTCAGACTCCACTGAGCTGTTTGCTTTTGTTAGCCATGTTTGCTGGCTATTCTCACATTTAAGCCCTCCTGTTAGATTTATGGAGAGGCTGGGGCGAATTTGACCAGTAAATTTGTGGTGGCTTAAATGTTTACCCGTGGTGAGCTTCAAGGAGCATGTGGAGCATCAACAGTTGGTGGAGAGATTGAATATTGGCCTTCTGAGCTCAGGAGTGATGAGTTGGAAGAGGGAGAGGAGGTTTAGGATGTGTAATCGTTTTATTTGACAACTTAAAACAGGGATCTGTTGTGCAGGAGACAAGTTTTCCCACACTTTTCCTGCAGGCCACACTAGGATTAACAGAGCTTAGAGGGGACAGTCTAATTAAGTCTCATGGATTCTATTTCTTACAGTTCAGACACTTCATTGTTTAGGATTTCATTCATTTCTATACATTTAATTTAGCTCATTGATATAAAAGAAAAAGATCTTCAGTTTCTGAAGATAGATGTTTTATGTGTTCTCAACCACGAACTGTTTTTTTCCCCACACTGTAACCATGGACCGAACCTCTTGTTTGATAAAGAAGCTCACTGCTTAAAATACTGCAAAGCTTCCATTCATAAAACTGCTGCTCACAGTTGTACAGTAGTGTGACACTTCTGTGTGGGTAAATGCTTCATCTTATCTGTTCTTGTAGTATGTGCAGCATGCCTGTTTTTATTTTGTGAATGAAGTGTGTGTGTGGTTGGGTGGGTTGGTTGGTGGTGGGGGGGGAGGCGATGCTCATGCACTTCTGTGCATGCTTCAAAGAGCAGCACATTTTCCCACACTGCCAGCATCACTTCTCTGGGCTTCTCCTGTTTAAGAGATGAGGCCAGAGGAGCCTTCTTTTCTTTTCAGTCTCCTGGCCTGGCTCTGTTCTGTTCTGTCCTCAATTGGACTTTGACTGAATGCCAGCAAGCCAGGGGATGTACGTTGCCTGCCTGTGCCTTCCAAGAGGCCAGGATTTTTGTTCAAGGATTTTTTTTAAGAGTCTTGAGATGTTGAGCAAAAATCTGCAAAACCTGAATAGCTCAATAAAAGCAGAATTGTTGCTTTATTGTTTGCGCTACCTACTGTCCTGTGTACACAGTCTCAGTGCTGTTTGATGGGGTGCTTTTTGAGCTGTGCATTACAGCCTACTCTATATATATATACAGTATATCTCAGTGTATATACAGTACAGTATATCTCTTTACAAGAGTATGCACTATACGTTGGATTCTGACTTCCAGACTGAATTCTAATCTGCATTAGTTAGCTGTTGGCTTGACCTGCTTGATTTAACTTCAGCTAACTACAGACGATGACTATGACCTGGATGACCTTTGTATAGATTTGACTGACTGTTTTCAATATAGATTAAGTGTTTTGACTGTTTCACCGTGTTTACACTGAATAACTTTCTACAGTGTGGGGCCTTTAAGTTTTGACCGTTGTTAGAAGAATTTTTGCACCGATGCTGCAGGTTCTGAAATTTAACTGTCTGTCTATAATCTACAAAAATGTGCATATTTTATTTCTGCAGGTTGTATATGTGACGGCTACCTTTCCTTATGTGATGTTGTTGGTCCTGCTGATCAGAGGAGTAACACTGCCGGGAGCATTTGATGGTATCAAGTTCTACCTCTACCCAGACATTTCACGTCTCTCTGACCCTCAGGTAGGCTTGGATCATCTATTAAGTAGTACGTATAGACAATGCCACCAATCGACAAGGAAAGTCAGACATTTGTGCTATCTGCAGGCAGTTCATTTTACTGCCACAGTCTTACAATGACATAGCATTGCTCAGTATTTCTATGCTGGGATACTACATCACCCCCCTCATTTAAAGACTGCCATTATAGACATTACAGAGAAAATAGACCAAACCACGTAATACAATGTATTTATCTTTGCCTTCAGTACACAATATGGTGCCCATATTTTCAGTTTGAAATGTCCACGTAAGATATCCATACACTGCAGCTATGAAACTGAAAAAAATCATTCTAATGTTTATTGGCTTCAGCATGCATGTCAAGGTTATTGGCAATGCTATTATCATCATTGCCTGTTGATGTTTACAAATGCATCCCTTTACACTGTGGGAGTTATTACTCTTCCTGCTGCCGGAGACACAATTTATGTCTAGAAGTCTTGAAAATCAAGTCTGTTTTTACTGACAGTGATTTAGGGCTATTCTTTGGGAAGAATGTTATATATTTACATATTTAAAATCCCATCTTTCCTGAACATACTTCTATGTGTATGTCTTCAAATTATATTAATTCCAGTTGGAAGTGAAATGCACCATACTGACACACAAGGTACGAAAATAAACTGAAGGGGTTAAAGAGGTGAAAGTCTTGACAGTACATTAATGCTCCTGCCTCACACCCACCTGTCTGGAGCATAGTATCTACCAGGGGATAGGTGGTGTTAATTTGTCTTTTTTCCTCACATCTATCTCTTCTTGCACACTATTATGTACCATATTTTTAACAGTTTAACAGTAAAAAGATCAGTTTCATGTAGTTTAAGTTACCCTGAATTTACTGTATACTTGAACTCATAGTCATACTTTAGTTTAATACAGAGCCATGATTGTCATAGAAAGGTTGTCATTTCCTGTGATCAGTAAACAGAGGGATCTGAAAACTTGGATGGGTCAAAGATCGGATTTTAAGGGTAATTGAGGTGGTGGATTAACATAAATGTTATACAGACAGAGTAGACTCCTTGACCTCATTTGGAAATGGGAGATAGCTTGTGTTGCTAGGCAACAGCGCACTAGAAAATGTCATTGGATGGAGTGTCATGACTGTTCAGTGAGATAAATGCAGAGTTGAGTGATAAGGAGAGAACAGAATAGACAGATAAATGAGTACAATGAATTGTCAGTGTTATAAAACTTGCAAAATGAGCAAAAACTCATTTTATATTTATTATACTGCATTCCTACACTACAAATTTTATATGGTGACAGTATGATGACAGATTAATTTAATATGACAGAATATGTAAATGCCTTACTTGCATTTTTACCACCAGCAGAAGAGGTTTCATACACACATGCATTAGTACACTTGCAAATCAATACACTTTTTTGTCAGTAGTTTCATCTTTTTTTCTACAGATTGATGGTGGACTGATGGTTCTTACAATAAAATGCAAACAATTTTAGCAATGACTGGAAGCCAGCAAACAACTATGTATACAGTTCAAGATTTAAAATACATATGCATACATGTGTTTAGCAAAAAAAAAAAAAAGTTTCTTCTCAGTGCTCCAAAATGCATTTTGCAATGCTTCAAAATCTGATCTATTAATTTGTTGTCTACCACTTTATCCACCCTTATAGAGGGTGGTAGTGGGCTGGAGCCAATCCCACTTGACAGGGCAAAAGGCGGGATACACCTGGACGGGTTGCCGGTCCATCGCAGGGCCTATGACCGATCAATTTAGAGTTTCCAATTAATCTATGCATGTTTTTGGACTGTGGGAGGAAACTGGAGTAGCCAGAGAAAACCTACGCTTACTCAGGGAGAACATACAAACTCCACACAAAAAGGCCCTCATTTGGTCCAAGTTTCGAACCAGCAACCTTCTTGCTGTGGAGCAACACTGCCAGCCACTATACTGGCATGTGGCTCAAGAAAATGAGATTTTCATGTTAAATGTAAATAGCACAAGTTGTTTTTCATGATAAATTGAGAAGACAAAAGTTCTCACTCAAGTTGGGAATCAAACTCCAAGGCACTGAACCTCACAAGTGCAGTGTGACATCGGTGCCTGTTTTCTAACAGTGCGTCTTTTATATAATATTTTCATGCCACATGTACATGTATAGCTCTCTTTCATATTACAGCATTTCTAGAAGCCTCAGGTTTAAATGTGACCCTCTAATGTTCAGATGTGTCTTAGCACCAGTTTTACACACTTTCCAGCTACAAGTGGATCATTGGGTGAGACTCAAAGTGATAACAAGCAAATGTTGTAACAGAAAAAAAATGAGAAATGCCCTTGGGAAATTGTAGAGACAAACAAGCTCAGTCTGTTTCATACAACTTGTCAAAGCTGCTCCTTGTGGTTAGAAGGGTGTCAAAAACATACAGTATCATGTAATATTAAAAGACATAAACCCACAAAAGACTATTTAAATCACATATTAAAATCACATCTTGTTACCCAGTAAAATAAGAAAATAAAAAAGTAATAAAGTTTAAGAAGTCAGGAAAAAAAAGGATCAACACATAATACAAACAGAGGCATGAGAGACTGAAGAGGTGCTGCTGTTTAGCAGAGGAAGACATTACTTCTGACACCAGTGTTAAATTAGCTTCCTCTAGGACAATCAAGGCTCTGTTCAGTCCAACAGTCTTTGTAGACAGAGAGAGAGTGTGTGTGTGTGTGTGTGTGTGTGTGTGTGTGTTTATTCATGTTTTTGTCTGTGTGGCCGTTTTTCACCCCCTGATCATGCCTCCCTTCTTTTCTTTGCTGCTACACCTTCTCTCTCTGTCTGTGTCACTCCCCCTCACTATCCACCAGTTCTTCAACAACTCTCACCACATAGCACACTCTCACACTCTCCAGTCATCACTGCTGTCTTTCCATGATTTACACCTGGAAGTGCTGTTTGCCCCTTTTGTCTGGCTTTTTTTTATCATTTCAGTGCTTTTCTCACTTGTCAAAACAGCAAGAGCCAGGATGTTGTTGTTTTTGGGGAGCTGAAAAGTGAGCTGGGAAAATCTGTAAGACCATAAAATATAACAAGGCTATTTGATGATGTCAAAATTTAAACCATTAAACAATTTTGGATCCTCGGACTTATTGTCTCTGCAATCTAAACCTAACCAGTAACCAAACAGAAAGAAGGGTATTTTTCTCAGGGTTAAAGGAAAAGTGCTGCATGTCATCACACAATAGTGATGGTTGTTGCGACTTCATTCAAAGCTAAATATTCAATGATTGCCTGTGTTTCTCATTCAATATGTATTTTGTGTAAAAAAGGTGATGTATATGATATCACATTGTGATTATTTTTCCTTATTATTTATAACGTGGAACATGAGTGATGATCAGTGGTATACCTCTGCAAGGGCATCCAGTAGATGATCCAGAATGATGCAAAAAGAAATAGAACGAAAAGAGAAGTAATGAAAGATTAAACCCAGAAGAAGGCAGTAATGCAGCACCATCAACAACCAACTGAAGAATCAAAAGAAGAAAAAGGAATACCAGAAATAAATGCACTTTTCTGCATTGAAGTTTTTGTCTTTAAATATATCATGTAACAATTATTATTCAGAGCAAAGTATTTTTTTCATTATTTAATTTAAACTCTTTGGAAAGTCCCTCTATGAATCACTGTTGCAGGTTTGCATCACTTGTATAATGCAACAAAACAGGATGAGTATTGGGTGTGGATTAGTTAACTGATATGCATCTCAGAGGACACTTAGGTTCATTTAAATCATCCAAATTTCTTAATGCTGAATTAAGCATTAGGGTAAAGTGAGGATCACTAAGAAAGATACATTTACATTACAAGATTGCTGCAGCCAATGACATCCAGCTTTAACATTGTAGAAAAGTTTCCTGGAGCCACAGTCTCAACATGACCAAACACAAGCCGACCAAATTAGGCACAACATCAACAAGTGATTCTCTCTTAGCCTGGGCCTTTAAGGTTTCACTGCGCGGTGCGACTATCAGCCGAGGGTGAACTAAAGGGAACATTAATGAACATTAGGAGAGAAAGGCTTGTTCTTCCACAGGAACAGTCCTGTGTTTGTGAGGTCACAGAAGTTACCGTGGTTACTCCCAGGAGGGAGCAAAGACTGTGCGTTTGTTAATTGTTTGTCAGTGGGGAAATGAGATTAGTGGCTGAATGGTGATGTGGGAGAGTTTTGAGAGAGCCATGCTGCATTAAGTTTGAATTCACTAACACCCCATGCTATCCTGTGGGTTCTAGGATCCTGTGCTGCACTACAAACACTGCAAACGAGTCTTAAAATGTACATTTTACTGATGTCACATTCAGGTATCCTACAAACAGTATGCAAATACTCATGTACATGTGTATACTAATGTGATTTTGTTTTTATATTGAACCTAAATACATAACAAGTCAGGATAAATGAGAAAATAAAAAAATTTAAATTGTTGCCTTTGTGGTCAATTTTGGTGACCTAGAGATTCTGTGTTTGAAACAAAAAATGAAATTGCATACTTTATATTTCGATACAGTGTTTAGGGCAAATTTACTTCACTTAAGTTGAAAAATATTCTTGTGCAGCTTCTTACTTATTTCCCCTCTACATTTCAACATTACATGAGATTTAATATTGCCATTTACATTGTGTATAAAAGCATCTGGTTGGCATTCTAACATAAAAACAATGAAAATTTCAAGTTGCTTGTATCCTTTGCTGTGTTCACCACATTTTGTTCTCGCACACAGAAATGATGAATATTCAAGTTCAGAGTAGTTCTGAAGTAGTCAGTGATTCCAAAAAAAAATGTAATCACATTCCCATTCAGCCATCAAGGCAAAATAGTCTCCAATACTCAAAAGTCAGATTAAGGATTTGTCTTGAAACATTCAAGCATTTCTGTTTTTGATGTGAGGCACCTTTAGCTCAATAAAGAGCTAAAGGTGATAGGTGAAAGGTGATATTTTGTCCTGACTGCTGATACCGCCTTACTTAATAATCATGATGTCCATGTGTATTTGTAATAACAGGAGTGAATGTGAGATCTGATGACCACTGGTCACAGGAGACGCATCCAAGTCGCATGTTAATGCCAGATGTGAACATGCTGTCTAATTCTGACCAGATCTCTCAGGACAGATGTTAATACCAGGTCTAAACTGAGCCAGTAATTTACTCAAAAACACATAAATCACACCATGATTCCTCCTCAAACAAAAGCCATGATTCATGGTAGAATACCAGCTGACACATTTCACACATTTCAGACTGGACCAACATGATGGGTTGTTGAAACACCATTACACTGATTGAGTCATGTGTCACAAGCATAACAAAAAGGATAGTGGTAACTAACCATGCACATTAAGTTTATTTGTTCAGGTAGGATTAGAGAGCCTATCTGTCTCTAAAGTTTACACAGTAGATTTCAATTCAGTGGCCCTTGAAAGATAAAGTCCACATGAAAGTCTTTTTTGTAAATGTTCTTGTCTTTTCTAAATAAATTGCTCTAAAATTATTAACTTAAATTAACCCCTCAACTGGCAGTCATGGAAAAAATTGATTAATAAATAAAACCAGTGCTGCCCACTGTTAATCCTGCTCAAACAAAGGAACAAAGTTAGTGAATCACAAGAAGAATAGTTAGGTACTGAATGACTGTAGCTACTTTTGGGATGTTAATCCACGATGAAAGTTAGTCCCAGTAATGTAAATTACTTTATTTAAGGTAAAGACATGTTTTAATTATGGTTTAGGTTAGAGTAAGACTTCAGGAAATGAATGTAAGTCAATGCAATGTTCTCTGAAATCACAGAAACCAGTGTGTCTTGTGCAGACAGCAAGATTAAGGAAAACTGATTGAGTGAGTGGACCAGAGGTGTCACACTACTCAGGGACATCTGTTACATGTCAGCACTTCTCCCTGTCCCCGTGCGTTTCCAGAATGCCTCCTATGAAGTTGAAAAATCTAAAAGTACTTTTAAATTAGTAAGTGAGGGGGGTCGATGGATGAAGTATGGAACTGTTGTGACTTATATGCTATATATGACCCAAACAGTCACCAGCTCTCAACCCAGTGGAACACTAGTAAGAAAAGTAGAAAAGAAGGAGAGTCTTAATCAATTAGAAAAGAGAAAAGCTGATTTGGAGGCTCATATTTTGCCAAAACTTTACTGAAACCCTTTCCTGTACTGTATACTCACACATCCAGCC
This sequence comes from Brachirus orientalis, assembly GCA_016785285.1. Lineage (NCBI taxonomy): Eukaryota > Metazoa > Chordata > Actinopteri > Pleuronectiformes > Soleidae > Brachirus > Brachirus orientalis. Next base: position 557,866 of record JAFBJR010019394.1, on the reverse strand, counting down.
CTACTGTATATGCACTTTATCTGCATGGCTACTTCTCCATCAGGTATGGGTGGATGCAGGAACACAAATCTTCTTCTCCTATGCCATCTGCTTGGGCTGTCTCACTGCTCTTGGAAGTTACAATGCCTACAACAACAACTGCTACAGGTAAGAATATGGCTACTGGTAGGTGAGTGACTGGATAATAATGAAAGCCATCGACAGGAAAATGTGCTGTTTTCCATATCGCTAAAAACACTGAATACTTAAACAAGGAATTAGAGTATCTATATTGCTTGTAGTTTGTGACTGTAGGTGTGACGTCTTTCTCTGTCTTGCTGCCCAGGGATTGCATCATGCTGTGTTGTCTGAACAGCGGTACCAGCTTTGTGGCAGGTTTTGCCATCTTCTCTGTGCTGGGCTTCATGGCCTATGAACAGAATGTTCCCATCGAAGCTGTGGCAGAATCCGGTGAGAGAAGAGATGAAAATTTAACATCATGTCTCTAAATATAAATTAAGTCATAAAGTAACATCTTTAAAACTTGTAATATGGCCATACATCCGATACCAAGCAGTTATAGCAGAGGAGAAAACGCTGTAGGAATCATTGGGCCTCCACTCACACTATTCTGGTAAAATGGTTAAAGAAGACCAGTTATATAAGTCCACACCCTTCTAGGATGATTTATTAAAGTTTGTATAAATGATTTAGTGAATGTGACTGAGTAAGATGTTTCAAATGTGTGTTCTGGGAAGGGCAGTGCTTAATGCTTTAGATCATGTGTTTCTAAGGGTCTGTCACAAAGTGTGATGTCCTGTGCAATGTGTAAATGTGCTAAATAACACAACAGCTGTCAACATCTCCTTTTTCAACCAGTCTCATCTGATTTACTTCCAGAGAGCTCCAGTAGTTTGTGATATTTGAGATGCAGTGCAACACTTCATAAATGATCTTGATTTATTCTCCTGCTCTTAACACTGTTTTGCCACTATAGAGTTAACATCCGGTCACATCAAACTCTAATAAGGATACGCACATTAAACAGAGTAGGACAAGTGAACATGAATTGTTTAGCTGAAGAACTCACAAAAGAAGCAGGCAAACATTCAATTTATTGTATTTATTTGTACATTTGGGAAAAAGGTGGCGCTGTTGTCATCAACGTGCAAACTGGAGTATTTCAACTTGTATCAAGTGAACTTTGTTTGGAAAAAGTCCGACCTGCCTCTTTGTGTTTGTAATGCAGGTCCTGGTCTTGCATTTATTGCTTACCCAAAGGCTGTTACTATGATGCCCCTGTCTCCTCTGTGGGCTTGTCTCTTCTTTATGATGCTCATCTTCCTTGGCCTGGACAGTCAGGTGAGAGGCAAACATGTCAGAATACTAAAACTCATGAGATAATTTGGCTTTAAAAAAGAAGTTGTAGGTCATTGTATATCTTTAGGTAAATCCTGTCAGTGAAAACATGGAAATAAAGCAGTGGGGTAAAAGTTGCTTGAGCTTTAGGATTTCAAATCACTTGTTTACTATTTTCCAAATCAGTTGTAATACTAAAGCCTCCAGGCTTTATTTCCTGCTCTGCAATCTAAATACATCCGTAGTTAACTGTTTGGTAAGGAATGCAACTGTAGTTTAAATAAACACACTGTGGAGGAACAATAAAGACCATATTGTCATTGTGTGCAACTTTATTGTTTTATAAGCTCTAAAAAAAAAAAATCTACTTTTTGGAAATAACTACCTTTGCTCTCATTCTAGTTTGTGTGTGTGGAGAGTTTAGTGACAGCTGTGGTGGACATGTACCCAGAGACGTTCAGGAGAGGTTACCGCAGAGAGCTGCTGATTTTAGGCATGTCTGTCGTCTCCTTCTTCATAGGCCTCATCATGTGTACAGAGGTAAGAGTCAGAAGTCATCAAATTTGTAATGCGCATGACCAGAGGTGGGGTTATACTGTATGTGGGCAAAGAAGCATTACAGTAGTATTTTAACAGGCCAAATTAATGAAGTAATGAGATGTACTGTCAGGTGGAAACAACTTGTGCTTATCTAATGGCTTTATCTGATGATGTTTGTTTTACTACTTATGTCATACATAATGATTCACCCTGATTTTTTCCCCATTGCAGGACTAATAATGTCTTATCAAACATACTGTTTAATGCAATCATAAAATGTAATTTACTTCTGCACAGTAAATCCTCAACTATTCCTATGTAGGCATGTTCTCCTCCTCCTCCTCCTCATCATCATCATCATCATCATCATCATCATCACTATCTCCTTCATCATCATCAAGTCTGAAGTGAAATCCAGTCAGGTATTTTGCAGATGACTTTTTCCACTGTACCTTCTTGATGTTCCATCTTGATGTTTCCGGTTCCCAGTCTGATCTTCTATCTGGAACATCATCTCTCTGCTGTGCTTTTAAGACCTTTCATCTTAATGTTTTAGTGCTAGAAGAGACTCTGATTCCTCACACTATCAAGGGTCTTTCAGCCACTAAAAGCTTTTTCATCTCTCCATATGCACTGCCCTCCATCACCACTGTAAACGCACCATACTGTTCTCTACTGGCCCGTACTGGTCATGAAGATTAGGGAGTAACTTTAATGCAACACTGATATACAGTAATAAAATAATGGTTGAAACACAAGCAAAGGGAAAGTCTGTGAGATACTCTGGTGATATTTTTAGATGTATGTTAATAATTCTTTGGTTTAGCCTTACTCTCAAATTCTGTGAGAGTTTGTTTTCTACTGGCCCACATATTTTTGTCAATATTTCTTCTTTGCTTTCATGCAAAGAATGAAATTGGAAGATTTATTATTGAATGTAGAGAGTTGAAGATGGTAAATATATGTAGCAGATAAGTGCTTTTAAATATAGGAATATTTTTGTAATGTTGAACATCAGTTAACAGAAGAAATGCTGGGAGAAAGACACTAGGATTAAGGAGGTGACTCTTTATGACAAATGTCACAAAAGTTTGAAGAAATGTCATGTCACTATATCTATGGTTAATTTTATGTTACACAACTGTGAATTAGCCAATCACTGCAAGTTATTAAAAACCAGTTACCCAATAAAAGCAAGCCTTAAGAGTGATATCTGAACTAATTACAGTACATGCCTCATAGGAAAATACTGTTAGATGAAGTAACTCATGTAAAGGAACTATATTGTGCAACTGAAGAACAGTTGTATATCAACAAAGCACAAAAACAAAACAAAAACAACATACCACATTGATCTTCATTTAGTTTTACATTGATAGTGACTGGGATGAAATCCTCATTTTCAATCTAGTTATTTTAATCAGTGCTGGGGGACATTGTGGACCAATTTCATCATTTCCTGACAAGGTTAATCAAGCACACCTGAGTCAAACAAGCATGTCTGATTCTCGGCTGTGACAGAAAACTGACATCTGTCTTGTCCTTTCAGGGAGGGATGTACGTCTTCCAGCTGTTTGACTCGTACGCTGCCAGTGGGATGTGTTTGCTGTTTGTGGCCATATTTGAGTCCATATGCATCGGCTGGGTGTACGGTAAGAGTAGACACTGTGGTAACATGCCTGTATGTATGTCTGCCTTCAACTAAATAGAACATTCAGATATTTGACCACAGAAAGAAAAGAAAAGAAAAAAACAGTAGCCAGTGCACAGACAGGCATTATTGTCATGCTTTTACCCTCCTTGTTGAAACTGTATTTCTTCTCTGCCCTCTGCTGGAGAACTGGCTCAAACACATGCAGCATTTTGAAAGCAATATTTTGGTGTTATAGCAATGTGAGAGGTTGTCAAAATTGTTCTTAATCAAACATATTGTCTTGCGCTATGCAGAACATCATGCCTTAGTTTCAGGATTTAAATACTGTTTTATTATTAGGTTTTTATTTTGTTCAGTATGTCTTACATTCTTTAGTGACACTGACTCGCCTGTTTCAAACTAGATCTTATCCACATTAAATCAGTAGCTCCGGTATTAAGGTAGCCATACTCTGTCAAGTAGCATCAGTCACATTATTCTTTTTGATGATCAATGGGGAAACTGTGACACTGATTCTGATTCCAGGTAGCGACAGATTCTACCTAAACATTGAGGACATGATTGGCTACAAACCTGTCTTCTTCATCAAATGGTGCTGGATGATCTTGACCCCAGGAATCTGCGCTGTGAGTTCACTGCAGGGACAAAATCAGAAGCAGCAATAGCATCAGCAAACTAACTGTTACGGAGATGATCGCAATGGCAAACAGCGAACCTTTTGTTTTGTTTATCTTGCTGTATAAAGAATTTATATGAAATCTGTTGCAAGGTTTATGTTTTGAAAGTGTATCACTGCAAGCACAGACATAGATGTAGTTTCTACTGTGTGTGATCGTCAGACCTGTAGTATATTGTATTTACAAGACCATTATTTATTACAGCACCAGACTGACTCCTGAATACAAAAGTTGGCTGTGTGACCTTTAACAAAGACATTTCTATCTCTCCATATAAATATCACATTTACCACCATAATGTCATTTTGTCTGCCACAGGGAATTTTCCTCTTTTTCTTGATTAAATACAAACCACTGAAGTACAACAATGTGTACACCTACCCTGACTGGGGCTATGGTATTGGATGGTTCATGGCCATGTCCTCGATGGTCTGCATCCCTCTGGGAATTATCTGGATGATCTGGAAGACTCCTGGCACCTTCTCTGAGGTACACACACAGTAATTCATAAACAAATACTAATTGTAGCTCTGACTTAAAGATAAAAAATGGTACCCTTTCAAATCCAAAGCCAGTATTGTTTTTTGGCTCCACATTATTCATTCCTTTTTCCAGAACAAATTTTATTTTCTGTCAGCCTTTCACTCATTCATACTGTATTTACTTAACTTTCTGTCACAGGAGCCTAAAATTAAAAAGCCCATTTGGAAAGGGTTTTAACAAATATGTTTCCTACCTCGTAATTGAATGAGCTTCCAGAAAGCAGCTGCTGTGTCTCTCCCAGATGACTGTCTATGGCCTCCCATTATGGTTTGAGGTGTGCCTCAAATAAATAAAATTGCATCATAAGCTGAAGCCTCTGGTCTTTGATTGATGGGAGACACAGTGAAAAACAGCAGAAGGATTTGACCTTGATGTTTTGGTCATGTCTTGATTCACATTAACGTAGATGGAAGAAAGGGTTAATGTAGGGAACTTTGTGTTAAGAAAAAATTGATCACTTAAGATTCTTTTAGTTCTTCTCTATGATTCTAATACCAGTACCTTTTAACTGTTTTATTTTGCATCTTGATACCACAGTTGGTTAGCAAGGTACCAGGAGGTCATATGCATTAAAAATGGCATGCAATTTGTTCAAACAAAACTGACTCATGGAGCGTCTCATTATGAACTTGTTCATGTCAACCCCATATTATCTCTAGAAGACGTTAAAGTAGCTTTATTATATGCATGAGTTGTATAAGCTTCATGCTGCTAGAAGAGGCACAAGAGTAGAAGAATGAGAGTTGACCTGTTTTCCGTCTTTCTCTTTCTCTCTCTGTCTCTGCAGAGAATGAAGAAGTTGACGACTCCCAGCCCTGATCTAAAAATGAGAGGGAAGCATGCTGCCCTCAGTCCTTATGCTGCAAATGATGCAAAACTTAAGGTTGATGGCAAAATATCCACCATCTCAGAGAAGGAGACACATTTTTAACCGAGGGACTCTGTCTCTCCCACCAAGCTGCCTTCCGTCTTGAGGTCCAACAACGGAAAAACAACTAAAGCAAACAACAACAAGAAGTATCCACCACAAAACACACAACAGGAAATGAAACAAATGACTGGGAGTGTTATTTTTGTTTTGTAAAAAAGATAAAAGAAAAAAAGGAAAAGTTATCACTTGATTATGTAGTCTGCTTCTGTTTTGCACACACTTTAAATAACACTTATGTTGGTTTCATTTAATATTGTGACTAAAGCAGCTATTTCTTACTTTACTAACATTAATATTTTGAAATTGTTTTGATGACATGTATGGTTAAAAATTTGTCCTGGTACACTGTCAGTACTGGTCACACTGTTTGTGCCTGTAGAACAATACCAACTTGTTCTGTTGTGAAAGGCTGTAAAAGTACCGTGCTTCCCCATAAGCTACTAGGTTCTTATGTGCGACTATCTAAAGGTGTAGCAGCTTGGACATCATTCTACATAGCTGTGTACTGAGAGAGAACATGGCAGCATGTTGTAGTAGTGAGGCTATAGGAGGGCACACTATTATCCCATACAAAGCAAAAGTTAATTCATTTCAATCTTGGACACTCTCTGAACCCATGATTGTGAGAGCTATGGATCTTTTTTTTGGACCTTTTTTTGTTAATTCTTGTTTGCTTGAATTCAGCATTGTTGCTAAACAAAATAAATGAAAACTGGATGTAGTTAAATAACATTTGGGTATTGTTCATCAATTAGTATGTATTGGGCTCTGCAGATTTCCATAGAAATACTTTTTCCTAAAGAATCATCTTTGCTTGAGAGGTTCATAATATTGAATGGCAAATTTGAAAGCGGTCCAGGGTTTAAACACTGTAGAAAATATCCTCTTTGTTTTACTTTACTATAATTTTACATCTGTCAGGTTTGAGCTGGCTACAAAAAAAAGCAATGATTGACTTGCAGGCTGAGTCTGAAACACACCTCCTTCTCCTCCAGCTGCCCTCGTGTAAGTCGTGGATGTCTGCCATTTCACAGTAATTATGCTGAGTCTAACACAGACTGACACACAGACGTGCCTCCACTCCTGCTTTTTTTATTTCCTGCTCTGCTCATAGAAAAGATGATGGATGCCCATCAGACAAGCATTTCCAAATCCATTTGTCTGTCCCCTTCTCTCTTTTCTCCAGCTAAACCTTTGTTTGTCCACTTCCTCCAACTTTTTTCCCCCACTTCTGTCTTTGGATTCTCTTTAACACATAAATCGTGACATGTAATGGCACGTAATGCTTTGCATTTCATTAAACATCTCTCCATGGTCTACAGCCTGATTAGTGTTTTGTGACCTTCCTTCTGACATTGTGAAACCTAAACCAAACCCTCAGCTGTCCCTACAGGAGTGAACACACAGTCTGTCCCCGTCATTCATTTAACTGCAGTAAAAGTCAATGAGCTGGCCTCATTGTTCACATCGATCTCAGTCCATTACCGCCTCATCCGATCAGCACTGGAATGACTCGATTTTCCCTCTCTCCCTCTCTCTCTCTCTCTCTTTCTTGCTTTGTCCATCTTTCTCATTTCCTTTCCTTTCTTTCCTTTGTCCTTGTTTCCTGATGAAAATGCAATCAGGGGAGAGCATTTGAGGGGTGTGAAACTTGAAATCTATCTCAACAGTTTTTCAAGAGGAGGCAAAGAAGCGGGGAAGTAAAAAGGAATTGATGAGCTGAGGAAGTGTGTGATTGAGCAAGTAATGAGGGAAATCGAGGAAGTGTTTAGAGACTGAAGCCCCTCCTGTCTAAGCTGTGACATCCTCTTAAACATGTGATTGGTCCCTCTGGTGTGGTTGCATTGTGGCATTGTCACCTCCTCACTGATGTTTGTGCAAGTTAGTAGTTCTGTGTATTGAAAAAAAAATGATAGCCTGCTGTTTAACACTGATCACGTTGATGTATATTTTTACATCTCTTTCTAGAAATGTGGTCTATTCTTGAGATGAAAATTGTTTAAAAAAGAATTGCTGTAATTAAAAAAAAAGACTTTGTCCTTTGATTTGATTTTTGGTATGCAGCTCAAAAGGACGTTGTTTTAGAAATATAATTAAAAGTGTTTACTGTTCTTTACCGTTCTACACACATTTTGGTATTCACAGGACACAGGTACTGTCTGCTTACTCATTTTTAAAAATAAATATTATAAAGGAAAAATGTGTAGACTGTGGTGTTTTATTATTATTATTATTATTGTCCTTCACAAAAATGAAGGACAATAATATTATTATTATTGTCCTTCACAAAAAATACGGGAGGGAAATCAATAACAAATGTTTATTAAATGAACAACCAAAGTCGTGTGAGGGTGAATGAAAGAATCACTTGAGCTCATGAGCATAAGAAACTCAATTTTTTAAAAAGTGACTTTTGGAAATACCCCTGTGGTCGAACATGACCATTTATGGTACTACATATTACACATATTTCATGTTGTTAATACTAAAATGTGATTTAATGGTTATATACTGAAAGCAAGTGTGAGTTTAATATGAAAATCTTTGATAATTACAGTTTGAACTCAATAGATGTAAACAGCCTACAGTTTATCAGCACGTGAAGAACAATAATGCAGACACTTTGCAGTGAGAGACAGTAAACGTGTCAACTGACAGACACACAAAATATGATAAACCAGGAGATGCATCCCATCATATGATACAGTAACTGCTGTAACATCTCACAGAGAAATCGGCAGGCTTACATAAATGCTGACACAGATGCCATGAGAAGAACAAGCAGATAAAGTGCTGTCAGAAAGACAGATAACTTGTATTATTATTCTCTTCTGGATGAGGTTACTCAGGCATCGTGTTCTGGGGGAGGGAGTCAGGATAGAGCCAAGATAGAAAAACACTGCATCATGGCACCAAAGGTCAGTCATCAAGCAACCAAGATTCTTAACCCGAGCTTTTGATAAAATGGAATTACATGAAAAACAGTTCATATACAGTAACACATTCATAACACTGTGGATAACATTAATTTCTTGTCAAACCCATAACATTTTATGATGATTAAATCCTCTTCAGAAAATAATTTCTTGCTTTGATACATGTTTGATTACATGTCCTCAATTTAGAGCTCAAAAAGAGGAGCAGGTCATCCACTAATGTAGGCTTGGAGAAGGAGTTTTGAACTCTTCCTCTTCACTCATGCATTCAAGACACTAAATCTTACATTTCTCCAGATGGTGAAAAGTTAGCCCACTGCCATTTTGTGTGAACGTGCCCGTGGTTCAGTGCAAACATTTTAGAGCCCATTTGCCATTTCCACTGGTGTGATGGCTTTGTGAATATTGTGTTGTGTTTTTGGCTTTAATCCAAAGCAAATCATGTCTTGCATCCTTGATAAGCACCCAGCAAGAGGGAGGTGGAGACATATATTGTAATGGGTTAATTCAAACGCATATGGAGCAATCTGAAACAAGGGAGGGGACAGAGAGGGGGACAAGCCTTGTATGCGAAAATAAGGTAAGTGTTTCTGAATTGCAATTCAAACAATCCCAGTTAATATGATCAAGCATATGTAGCCAGATTGAAAATCATACAAAGAATTTCATTCTTCTGCTCATTGTTTTCACATTCAACACATTTGAGATTTTGAGATTTTTTTGTAGCAGCTGTGACAAAAAGTGAGATACTGTGTGTAACCGGGAATGTCTTAACCTGTGCAGGCTCATGTCATACATTCTGCCCTTACACTGAGTCTGATAAATATTATCTTCCTATTTGATTCACTGATGCTGTGACATAAGACAGGTCATTCTTTTAATTTCAGCAGGGGGCAGCAAATTTCAAACTACATGACTGAAAAAGCCGTAACAGCAGAGGTGACACAAAAAGCCCACAGAGTGTGTTCCTCTCTATGCGTGTGCAAACACAGCATGTGATCGAGTATGTCCTTATGAGTAAATATGCTTTCATGTGCATCCGTGTGTGTGTGTCTGTGTGTAATGCATTTTATCACGGCGATATTTGTGTGTTCAGGCAGCATGCGTGCTTGTACATGTCTGTCACTGCTGAATAAATGGTTTGCATGATCACAGCACCCGACGTGACCTCATGTCAAGGTGTATGTCATCCTTGCACTTGCCAAGATCATGTCTCTGCATATGTATGTAGTGAGTATTTACTCATGAACCATTTCCTTCATTTATTTCATTGGGTGGGGGAATACTGTGACCCCTCCGGATATTGCAGGCACAAAACCTTGTCAAGGCAGAATGAGAGATACATGGAAATGTATGACCAGTGGATGCATATGGATGAGTGAAGTGAAAAAGAGAAAAATGAGAGGAAAAAGAAAAGAAATGGAAATGGGGAAGGAAGGGGCATGAATGAAAGTACGTAATCTATTGCGTAATGAAAGGAAGCAACATAGGGAAAATGGCTTCTGTACCTGCTGAGGAAGAGGCTAGTGAGAATGTGGAGGTCATAAAATGGTAACAATGTCCATTGTCCTTTGAATGAAAAAGTCTGCTCCCAATAGCGGCTGATGAAAAATACCTGCACTCCACGCTTGTTGTTTTTACCTCATTTATACCTCTTCACTATAAATAAAGAAATTCACTATAAATATTATTTCCTAAGTTATAAACATTAAATAATTAGTATTAGCTATTTTACATTTTATTAGCTATTTTACAGTATTAGCTTTTTACATTTGTTACATTTGTCTGTCGTTTGTGTGAGTATAAGAAGAGCAAATACTCTGAGGTGCACAGTCAAACATGAAAGTGGGCCATGGGAGAATTAAAGTCAGACCCCAAATTATTCTGGAAAAGCTGACTTGAAAGAGCAGCTGGTACATATATACCAGTACCAGCTTATAAACAGATCAAAATAGAATTGTAGAGAGAAATACAGAACCATGATATTAAAGGAAATACAATAGATGACAAAAATATGTAATGGGGAACTTGCATATGGCACCAAAAATATGTCTGTTGACTCACCCTGAGCTTCCGAGCTTGTTGTAGAATCTACAATAAAATAACAATAAAAATGCCAAAGTTCCTTTGAAGAACCACTTTTCGGTTTGTCTTATTAATTTATATATTATTGATTTAATCACGCTTCCATAGTCCAGTACATGCAGCACTTCTGTCGTCTATATTTCCTTCTAAAAACTAGACGTCAGCTAAGGGTCATTTTCTCAAATACATACATAAAACTAAGTTCTTTATTCAACCAGTGACGACACCACCTTATTGCCATTCAGGCACATGGGCCCATGGATTTCAAATGCTTGCACGTTGGCTTCAATTTCCAAATCAGGAGACTGCATTAATTTTTATTTACAGTCAATTGGAGCATCATCGCGGAATTATAAATATGACTTACTTGAAGGCAAAAGCATGAAGGTGATTGTCTATTTTACAAATAAATAAATCGGCCATTCAACCAGCAAGTCAATCAATCAATTAATCAAATCAATAATCATTGTACTGTGACACTTCATCACTTTAGGCTGTTTTTCAGTCTCTGTAGGGGAACAATTTAAATGCTGTGACACAATATTATAAAATGCATTTAGATAATTACACTTTTCTTTCCTTTAATTGTGCTGTACATGCTCTGTAACTGACACATTTGTTTCCAGTGACATTATAAGCAGTCAATGAAAATCTATTACACTGCATGGTGAACCCTGACCCACATGTCAATGTTTTCTCTGTATAATGACACTGCCGCACACATTTAACTATACGTGTGTGTGTGTGTGTGTGTGTGTGTTAGAGAAAATGTGAGTTAAAGTGGTAAGGATGTCAAACCAGGCCTGAAGATGCCTGAGGACACTCCAGGCATCTTTCTCTCACTCCGTCACCCTCTCCTCTTCAGTGGGAAACAAAGTGTAGTCTGGATGAATGAAAATTACCGTCATCCATCATTATCATCACCATTGTGAGGACCTTTAATGCAATCTGATTTTTATTAATCAACTGGCTTTACAGTGACAGAAATTGCCAATGTTTCATAATTGTTCATAGTTTTTTTTCTCCATTTTCTCTTCATGTCACATTCTGCTTTATTACTGTCACCAATATTTCATGTCAGAAAGCAACACTTAAAGAGTGACAAAAAAAAATTAGAATTTTTTTTTTCATGCTGGGTAAAGATATTTGTAAATGTAATAGTACATGTGTTTACATTTTCATAGCCCATCAACATATTTCATTGGTTTAATCCTTTATGATACATGTTAGCAGGGGAGATTATTTTTCCATTTTAAATTTCAACTTTTTTGTATAGTGAATCAGGCAAAATAGAAGACATCTGAATGAGGAGAAAGCAAAATGTCCACAATAAAGAGTGATGATGCCTGAGTGTTTTACTGCATCATTTTCAATGTAATGTGCATGAGCCCCAATTCATGTGTGTTTGCTTAGTAGACTTACTGTGTGATACCCTTTGGTGTAGGGTCTGTGTTGCATGGCTCTGCAGTAATGGATTTTGGCAGCTGTGTAATTTCTGTTGATTTATCCCTGACCTTGGAAAATTCTTCTTCTGCAGTGCAGGTGTCATTTGTAAGAAACAGACACCCACACATTTGCAGTGTACGCACACACGAGGAAAAAACAAACAAACAAGCAAACACTTAACAAACACACACAACACTTATTTTCTTTAATATACACCATTATTCACATTTGCAGTGCTAAATACAAACATATCAACATACACACAATATTTTCTATACCTTCATACACCTGTTCACACACACACTTGCAATCGTAACCATTCAGGCATCAGCCAGTGACACTGTTTCTAATTTCATTATCAAGTTATGTCATCTGTTTGAATGGGTCTCTGGCTTGTTCAGACATTTTAGTCTTTTCTTAAATACTTGGGATATCACTATTATTATACATCTGCCAAGGAGGTTGTGTTTTTGTGTGTTGCAATTTTTGGTTATCTTTTTGATTGTGAGCAGCATAACCCAAAACGTAAAAGAAAGCAATATGAATGCATTCTCCCGTTTGATCTATTACACCCTAAATAATATAAAAAAAGGATATGTATATGTGTATAAGAACACTTTTTTATATAATAAATCACTGATTTCATAAGGTTGTCAGTCTCTATGGGTGTCCAGCTTTCAAAATAAGTTTTATAGTCATTTTAACCACCAAAAAAAAAAAAAAAATGCAGTGTATCACATACATGAGCCACTTAGAAGACTGAAAGAATGATTACAGTGAATTAAAGTTGATTCTACTGCACCCCTGGCCTTTCTCTCATTCTCCTATGGTCAACATTTACTGTCCTTCTCTTCACTCTCCACACCTTTCTGTTATTGATTACTGAAACAGTCAATACCCTCTTAGATGTGGAATCACCGTTATCACACCTACAGTATGACCCATACAATAGTTCCGAAACCCTTGATCGCTTAGCTGGTTGATAACAGAGAGGCTCGGGGGTTAAACCTTCTCTGCATCTTACAGTGAATTGTATCACTGATATCTTGTTTGGTAAGAGGTTGTCCTGAAACACTGACTGTTTTGTCCAGATGAAACTGTGTTCTCACCCCCTAAATATCCAGTGCAGCTTTTTATAATTGGCCTTACCTTGACTGTGAGTTAGTGAATGAGTATTGCAGCCAACTGTCAAAACACTGTTCACATGAGGATATCATATTGATGTCACTCTTGAAAGAATGTGAACACACAGTTTGAAATGCATCATATGTAGTGGCACACCTCTTCACATTTTTACAATCCTAACATTTACCAATAACTCTTGCTCTCTTTTACTGCTCTAATGTTCCTTTATGGTGATGCATTGTCCACTCTCCAGAGGAGCATTAAACAGCTGGGACCAAGTGTTGGATTTCATGTCTTAGGTTCCAGGTCTTAAAGGTGTTTTCCACCAACACCACCTTATAGTATCTTAAACTCAATTAAATTATATAATCCTCTTAACACAAGAGACCTATACCTTAGCTGGCAAATTGATATTACACTTTTAACAAACAATAGCTCTTCCTTTGTTTAGATCAAACATCAAAAATCTCAATAATTGAATTCCATTTTTAGGAAAACACAAGAGATTCCAGATCAAACCAAACTCACATTTAAACAATTTCTATCAATATAAACTAAAATCTGGATGGAACATTATGGTACATTCAACCCCACTAAGTGGCCATTGTTATTATTATTATTTTTTTTTTCATAAACAACTTATTCAACTCATGGTTTACCCAAAGCAAGCTGATGAACCATGCATCTACTGTACTGTTAACTCTCATATTTGTGTGTTCACATCCATTTGTGGCTTTCGCTGAACTGTGCTGCATCAGCCACACTGTAAGTGCTTTCTTTTTTTCACACACACATTGTCTTCCATCACTTCAGATGACATTACATTGGCTTACATTCATTCCCTAGAGACTTACTCAAACCTTAACCATAATTGCTAGTGCCCTAACCCTAACCTTGACCCTAACCTTAGCCTTACATGAAAAAAAATCACTATAATGTGACTGTGTGAACAGATTTAGCTCCCCACAAAATATGGAATACCAGGTACACAAAACACACACACACACACACAAAACATTAAGTTAAAAACCATAAAAACCATGTTTGATTTAGTTCTTCAATTAAGTGTTAATTAAGTGACTTTGTAAGAATAAAAACACCATGAAAAGACCAATTTTTGACATGAGTGTCAGCAAAAAAAGGTAAGACATTTTAAGGTTTATCATCTGTAGATATGGAGAACAATCTGAGCTCGGAGCCCTTTGTAAACAACACAAACATCAACTGGATTACCTGAATTGCCAATAAACTAATCCACCTCTGTCCACTATCTGTCCAAAACACCTCTGGCATTTCTAAGACCAAACTCATCATCATGACTGTGTTATGACCCTAGGTCACATGCTTTGCCATCATATGTAATTCTCTCCTCTTTTGTGAGTGTGGTGTGGGTGTGTGAGTATGGTGTGGGCATGTGTGTGGGCATGTGAGTGTGGTGTGGGTGTGTCTGGGTGACTGTCAATCTCCCAGGTGGATGTCAGCAACCAGGTGGCACACTATGACTGGTTCATTTGAAGAGGACTTGGCTCATCGTGAGTGGATGAAGTGATGGGGGCCTGGACTATATAAACCTTTCTCTGACTACACTCAGGGCTTCTTGCTCATTCTCTCTAAAGAAACCCATTTCTGGTAGATTAAATCTGATGTTGGTAGTATTTCTAGTTGTTTCTTGTTATAAGTTAGGTAAGTTATATTTGTTAGGTAAGTGGAATTCATGTTGTTAACTTTGTTGCTGCTCTTTAGAGTGACTGTTGACTGTTGTAAAATAGGTAATACTCTTTTGTCTAATTTAATGTTACATGGTAACAGTTGTAGGAGAGAGAAGCCATTTTTGTTTCACCTTTCTTTACTCCTGTTTTAAGTTAGGAGCTTAGGTAAGTTTTTCTGTCATTTATTTTGCTATTTTCTTTATAGTAGGTAAGATTAGGTTCATTACAGAAGTTTTGTTTATTATTTTGGCATTTCTCTTCTCCGAAGTCAATAAACTGGTATACTTTGACTTGACTTTTGGCTTTCTTTGGAGAGAGGAGTTGGAAGACACACATGTTACCACCCCCCTGGTTTCCCCTAGGCCAGGGACGTAACAGACTGCGACCTTGTAAAACACATGGATAATTGAGGTTAACAGTTTTATTTGACCATTTTGCAGCTTCTGTTGCAACATTTCCTGTTAAACTATAAATAAAAACTACTAAAAGCCATTCCAGTTTTTATGTTCTTATCTACAGCTCCAGACGGTTTATAACGTGAGGCAGTATATTAAATCTTTTCCACAGACAGAGAACATCACATGAAGGCCTATACCTTGAACACATGAACAAAATAAAATGGTCTCTGAACTGAGAGATATTAATGGCAAGTGCTATGATTACCATCTCACTCACTCTTGCCCTCACATAAAACAGTGCACCTTGTTTAGTGTTTCCTATAAATATCCACATCATCCAATGCCTTACATTTTATAAATCTTATTCACATTTGCCTCCCCTTCACCAGTTCTCCACCCAGGAGGACATCATAAACATCCACCTCACAGATCCTCTAGAGAACAGAGGGTGGCAGCAGGAGCATATTGCTAGAAAGCTACAAAACTGGACAGAGACAGCTCTGCACAAAAAAAAAAAAAACAGCTGACACTGGAATGACAAGGAAAAAAGTATTCAGATTGATGCACACATGATCAGGGGCACAGGGACTTGAAAACATACCAATGAGTTTGGCTCCAGGCGGCAACACCTCCCTCCCTGTGAGTCACTGCTCCTGCCACACAGTCCCAATGCAACACACCTATCACTCGGAAAGGTCACCATGGAAAGCCAGCAGTGAAAAAAATAAATGAAGTGGTTCCTTGGGGTGACATCTGTCTTGAGGTTTGGGAATGTTCTGTGATTTGGTTGAAACACACCCACACTTGAGTGTTCAAGACTGGTCTCACTAAATGTTTTTAAATTCACTTTTGCACATTTATTATGCCTCCTTGTAAACTCCTTGTTCTATTTGAACATTTCAATATAATACAATATACATTTTAAGGGTATAATGTGTGTCTGCTCGACAGATGATCACTAAAAAGGCTTCAGTCAGTTTGGTTTCTGTGTCTGTGTGTAATCCAACTGTTACCTGAAAAAAAAAAATAACGGAAGGTGAAATGAGTGTGTTTGAATAAGAGATACAGAAATAGATGGAGAGAGAGAGAGAGAGAGAGAAATAACTGATAGCCTGAAGATGGAGTGCCTCCCATCGCTGTGTTCAGCAGATATATAATTATCTACATCACCATATTCATATGTAAAACACTGTGAAGGACGCATATAATGTGTGCCATATTTTTAGAGCAATATAAGAGAGAAATATAACAAAATCACAATTTCATTTTTATAGGAAAGGAAAGGAAAGGAAAGGAAAGGAAAGGAAAGGAAAGGAAAGGAAAGGAAAGGAAAGGAAATGATACCTTGGATCTGAGACAGAGACAGTGTAGTAACACAATAGAAAAGGAAAGCCGTATTATTTTCTACCTGCCGGGAAATAAAATAAGTGTAATAATCCATTCTCAGTGCTGTGAACCTTGTCTGCAGTGAAGGCAGACTTGAATCACAGCATTAAATCTCAAGCAGCGGTTCTCAAACTTTTTATACCAAGTACCACCTGAGAAAATATTGAGATCTGTGACACTATTATCACTACAACATACAGTGGGGTAAACAGGCAGAGCAAAGTCAGCTACGGATTTTTCACAGGAGGCAGATTTATTCCCAATAAGATCATTTACTCTCTCGTCATCCTCCTCTTCCTCACATACTGGTATATTGGAATTAGATTAAGATGCTCCACTACAAATACATACCCTGGTATATACAGTAGCACAGTATTTCAGATTTTCCTCCAAGTACCACCAGAGGAAGCTTGCATACCCACTGTTGGTACACGTACCACAGTTTGAGAACTATGGATCTAGAGGAATATTACATCCAGATGTTTCTTTCACTCTCTTTTCGTTTCTTTTCTACTCCCCGATTCTATTCTTCATATTCTCTTTTCTTCTCTTCTCACACTGTGTCTGGCCTAACTCTCTTGCCAGATAATGAAACAAATAGTTCAGCTTTGCCCAATAAACATGGTCCTGTCATGTAACAACTCACCTATCATAGTCAAATCAGAATAATGATGGTTATTAGTCATTTTTTTGCCTTGAACATGCTTCCATTATAAATGGCATTGCGTGCAGAGTTCACTTCTTTTTCCTCATTTTCTCACTGGCTCTTCATACATCCCCTGAGATGCAGGGGGAGCTTATGCATCTACAAGCAGTACTATAGTACATTACCTAAATTCCCTATGCCTAATGGTGTGTCAACATAGATAGACTATTAATGTACAATGATGTGCTTTACGATAATGAGTGGATTATTTGGTTTTATATGCCATGAGTGGCTGCACGGAAATAACACAAGGGGAGAAGAGAGGAGGATAATTCAGCCCTAATTCGATGCCTGAGGTGATCTTATTTGTTTTGTTCTTTATATATAAAGTGCCTCTCCTCTCCTGTAAGTGCAATATGGGGAAAATCTATCGTAGACCCTGTGGATGCAGTGTGAACATCACATCCTTTCACATTTCCTCTTCAGACAGTGGACAGTATGTTTTTCCTGTCTGATTTTGCTGCACCTTATCTGACGTAGTATGCAGTTCATTCATGTGTAAGTATAGATTCAGTTAAGTTAATTGTAAGTGATATTTCACTTTGTTAAATTTTTATCCCCCTGTACACTGACTCTTCATAAGCTCTCATCTGTTGACATTAATTGTAGTGAGATGTAGTTATTGTCATATTTGGAGACATGTAGAAAGAAAACACCATTAAAGTTAGGGAGTGTGACATTATATTTAAGCCTCACAATAATGAAATACAGTATGTACTGACATTGTTATGATAAAAGCATTTATCCTTTATATACCATCCATTATTAAGACACAAAAGCATTTAACATTTAGACGTACACTTTAATATCTGCATTAAAAGCAAAAGTAAATCTTGTCACACAAGTGACTTCAGTTACTCTCTATGCCATGACTAAACCATGCCAGTCAAAGCCTAGTAGGCAACTGTCACTGTTCATGGTAACCTCTATCTGATGTAGTCATGCAATTGTTAAGCCAGCAGCAGCGCCTTGATTATGTTAATTCTCATCTGCCTCTTCCCCTCCAACCAATCCTCCCATTCCCTGTTCTCCTACATTATCCTCATTCCTCTTCATGAGCACTCTGTACCTCACATTTGTCTCTTATGTCCCATGTTTGTTTTTCTTCTTTAGTCAAATGTATCTTGTATTTTCCTCCCCAGTCCCATGTATAACTCTCAAGATCTTTGAATTTAATTAAAATGTATTCCATTATTTTAGATATCATTACAGTTGTTGCATCGCTAAATGACTCAATATTATATTCCCTAATCTCTGCTTACATCAAAACACATTTACTTCATCCTGCTGTATTAAAAGTTGGTTAGTGACTGAACCTGGTCCTCCAAATGTTCAACATGTTAGACATTAGCACTTTTCTGATATTTGATAACTCCCAAGAAATGTCTTTAAAACATGGAGTAACTCATCACTAAATTCAAATCCAAAATACCGACCACTTTAAACTTTAAAGGCTGTTTTGCTTTATTCGGGCTTCTTCATCTGTTTATTAACAGCCTATTGATAACCCTAACCCTATGGTCTTGTTGCTCTTGTTTTATTGCTCTATTGTATATTATATATTGTTGTTTTACTCTGTCTTGTAAGGTGACCTGTCCTGAAAGGCGGCAATAAATGTGTTCTTCTTCCTCCTCTTTTTCCCTTATTATTATGAATTATTATTATCATCTTTAAATAATATCAAAGATTATCTTTATATAATATCAAATATTATCTTAATTAAAGTTATCTTGAATTTACCTTCCATCATTGTTTCTTTCACTTCATCCATTTATCAGCAATAAGTTGCTCAAGCTGGTTCACTATATTCCAAAATCTTTGTGCACATTAATCTGTGATTTGAGTAAAGCTGGCTGTGGTTTAAGTCATTCCTGTGCTGCACACAAAGTGACGCACTTTATATCATGACTGAGCAGGTGAAGTTGAAAAACCACACAGCATCAGTGAAGCAAGACAGCTCCTTTGGTTAAACTGTGGCTGAAAACACCAATGAGTACCCACAGAAAGTTTCAGAAGTGGATTCCACTACTCAAAGTAAAAAAGTAAAAGTGATTTTTAGCTTGTCATGAACATGATAGTCTGATAGTGAAAACTAAAAACTATGTCCCTGCATGTGCCAATCTACTGTGTCTGTGTCTGTGTCTGTGTCTGTACCTTTCAGCTCCGTTTCCTGAATGCAGCCTGGACAAGAAACGCTACAATAAAAGACAGAAAAACAGCACATCATTTACCAATGCACCTTAGAATCAAAAGTCCAAAGTCTTGCAAAGATTTGCAAAGTCTCTCTCTCTCTCTCTGTGTATGTGTGTGTGTGTTTTTTACAGGGGAGGGTAATCATCAAGGTAATTATACAAAAGTCCACACGGGCGAAAGAGACTCCACACTAGAGCTTTATATTTTTGCAGTGGGTCCAGATAAAGTGATGGACAATGACAAGAGTGTTGATGTCTGACCTCCTCTATCTATTTCTCAGATGTGTCTTGGTTTTTCTGGAGTGCCCCTTTAAAATGCCCTCTTGTTTGTTCATTATCAGCCCCTTTGTACGTACTACAATGTGATAATGCCTTGCACAATGAATATTTTGCTATTTAATTAAAATGTACTTGATTCATTTGAAATTGAATAGAGGGCCTCAGTGTTGTATTATGTCACAGTATGTTACACTGTCTGGCTTCATCCTTTCACAGGCCTGTAGGTTCTTTAGGCAAGGTTAGCTCAGTCCCTCTACATGTTCTGACTCAGCGGCTGTCTCAGCCACAAAACACCCACTGGAACTTTTTCACTTGTCATTGTTGATCAACATCACAAGAAAGCCAGACAGACAAACAATCCTCAAAGCCACATCACTACATATCTGCATATCTGTCTGTTTAGAAGCTCTGAAATGTCTTATTGTCAGGAAAAAACAAAAGACACTGCAGCCTAAATAAACACATCTCTGGCAATACATGCCTTGTAGTATTTGTGAGAAGTAATGCTAATACAACAGCACAATATGAAATCTGTTTGATAAGCATTACTCCTTTCATTAGTTTGCTTTTAGGATTGGTGAACATTAAAGTATACCATATGTGTAACATAATGAAGTATGCTACAATTTACTTTACACATATAAGTTACTAGTCACATATAATTAAAATTTTACCATCATCATTTCATAGTTTTTATTATCTAGATAGAAACACAAACCATTTTCTTTTTGGATTTCCTTAGTGTCTTTGATTGATCTGATTTTTGATCAGTCAGAAAGGGGTAGAAGCATGGTGTTGAAATACACAAAATGTTACACCAATTATCCTTTATCGTTGTGATCTCGGTGCTATCCGGCTGTTATATATGATCATCTTTGATCACCTACTCACAGATTATTCAATAAGATAAGATAAGATAAGATAAGATAAGATAAGATAAGATAAGATAAGATAAGATAAGATAAGATAAGATACTTAGGATGTTTCAGCTGGAATTGGCACCAGCATCCCCTGTGACCCTCATGTGACCTTTTTTTCACTAGAAGATGAGTGAGTGGTTGGCTGGTAGGCAACTGTCAACATGTCCATTGCTGGTCTCACTACAGAGCAGAGCTAAAACAAGACCAGGCACTCCAGGGTCTTCATCAGGTGAGATGTAGCCTGTAGCTGCTGAGGTCTTTGATAAGACTATACCCTATCCTAATCTCCAAGTGTGGATGTGTGTTTAATCATTTTGTCTTTTCCTCCATTATTTGTTCGTGTTTTTGTAAACAATTGACTCATACAGATGCAATATAGATAGTAGATTAATGTACTACCATTAAGTTACTGAATTTTTTTTCACAACGGTCAAAGTTGAGTTACAGACTTTTTTGATTGATCTGTTAATGGATGGATGGTGGTGATTACATGTTTCAACCTTAATAGACATGCTAGCATAGTTATCATTTATGCATCTGTCTTAAGTCGAAACACTCTAATTGTCACATATGCTGACAGACACATGCTCCCGCACTAAGGACAGTGATTTTCTGCTGCAAAGCTGTGTAGACCACTGCAATCCTCTGTCCTGAATGCAACAGTAAAAATCTGTGTCCCTGGAAGTTTTTATTATGTAAATAAGAAACACAAGGGGTGGTAATTGAAAATTAATTTACACGCAAATGTTACAAATTTAAGGGTATATTGGTTTGCATAGTTCTTAAAGTAAAATGTAATCCATTCCCCATTTGTCCTACATATTCCACTAAAATCAGAATAAGATATTGCAATAATCCACATACCCCCTTTAGACTGAAAGCTGGTCTGATATATTAAGAAGCTGTCATTGAGTTTAATGCATACAACATGCATATGTAATGCTCAAGCATGTCTTAAATAAACCTCATAGATCTATCATGGTATATTTCCAAACATAAAATAGTAGGACAAACACAGGTTTTATCAACAACATAAATTAGAGTTCCATTCTACACAGCCACTATTGTGCTATTGTTTTAAATGTATTTTAAAACTGTGTACAATATTTACCACATATTCTGGATGTGATGCAATACAGTGATTGAAAATATATATATATTTTAATTATTATTGATTATTATGATGGTCATTATTGCTAAAACAACTGATGTAATGGTGGCCTTTTGCACCGTTCTGCAACCCTGGCCAACCTGAAGTGGAGCTGTCCACTTCACTGTGGTGCTGAAACATTGTTTTTGCTCTGTGGGTCTATTTTTAAAGGTTAAGCTAGCTTGATGGACCAACATTTCTTGGTCCATTTATTATATGTTTAATGTTACTCTTTAATTTAAGTTTGAATGTCAACTGAAGACCAAGTAGTTTTAGATTCCTTAGTAATGTGTAAGGCTTTGCTCGGTCTTAATTCACTATTATATCCTTGAGTGTGTGTCCATTATGAGGGCAAAGACTGGTGGATTGGCAGCAATCATCCATGTGGCAACCTATTCATTTGTCACAATAGAAACAGCCTGAATGAATAGGGGATAAGTAGAGGAGCATGGAGAGATTGCTGACACCTGCTCTCTTCCATTCCCTAGCACCACACACATTTACAGTGCAATATTCCTAGCAAACATTTGAATTTGACATGCATTGAATGCATGACATAAGATATTAGCATAAAGGGAAAAAACTTGCAAGAAGCAGTTTGTACTGAGGTGAGGAGGTGAGAAGAGTTTGGTAGAGCTGGATTTTCTGTATCTTATTGGAGTGATTCCAATTAAAGTTGGGTTTGGTCAGGCTGACAGAATTGTGAACTTGAGGCATATACAAACAGGATATGTTACAAAATATACTGAGGCAAATGTAGTGACCAAAAAGGTGCAAACAGTGATTGTTTCCACCTTTTTGACATGTGTCAACAGAAGGTGAATAAAATCTATGCGCCACTGGAACACACACAAAGACTCAGACAAGGCCAGGAGCAACACAAGGATAAGAATATACTATACAGGCTCAAAAACATAGTAAAACATGTAGAAACTGGGACTGCATTTATAGACCAAACATTTTTTTACGATCCCTTAACCTCTAAATAAACTACAGCTCCCATAGGATTTTTAACAATTGTTTGAATTATTTATTTATTGGGGCTGGAACAATCCCAACATACTGAAACAAACTTAGAGTGGGCAGGTTTGAAACCAGAACCTTAATTGCTGTGAGTCAACTTTGAGAGTCATTGTTTTTATTCATACCATCAAAATTCACTAACACTCCCCACTAAAGCAATTCTCTGAACTTTTTAGATGTATTGTCTGTTGCATAAAAACATCTTGATTGTTCCTCTTGCTCCTGATCTTGCTAGAGGCCTTCTAAAATTGTAACAGCCCTTCAAATGTTATGGCTGAAATTGATTGTTTTCTTTTCTATCTTCTTATCTAGAAATATAGAAAAGACAATGTTCTGCCAAATATTCTGCTTAGTAATACACAAACATCACTAGATTATTGTATTCATTTTTGTTAACTTTCTTTTTACGATATTGAGGATCTCTTTTCATTGGTCTGATGAATGCCCCATATGAAGGTCTTGTACATGACTGAATTAGACCTTAATTATGAGATCCAGAGGACAAACAGAGAATGTGGTACATGAACATCGAGGACGCCCATTAATAATAGTACAGTTCCTGGAACAATGTTGACAGTATGACACACTTGTCTGTCTCTGTCTTTTTTATTGGCCTAAAAAGTAAACCTTACATACATTTACTGCTGCATACACCCACATACAGAGAGAGAGAGAGAGAGAGAGAGAGAGAGAGAGAGAGAGAGAGAGAGAGAGAGGATCAGTTTGTGTCATGATTCACCACAAAAGACAGGAAGTATTTTCACTCCATTATATTCAGGAGGCACTAACATTTGCATAACATGTCAGAAAAATGTTTAAACTCAATGTCACCTTAGTATACATGCCACCTTTTCAAATATTCTAATGAAGCGGTGCTACAGGGAAAAGAAAAAGCTGAGTCCTTGCTGGAGAGGTTACTGGTGTGTAGAAGGTGTGTGATTGAATCATTACACAGCCAATTATGCTGAACTAACCTACACCAGACATCAGAATAGAAAACTCTGGACCCTGCCAGGATAACAAGGCAAGTAAGGTGTGGGGGCACTGCATAGAAATGCACAGAAAATGCTTTAAAAGCCAGAAGGTTAATTTGTTTATTTTTGCATTCATTTCTTTTGCATATTCTGGCTATGATATGATATGGAAAGCTCTAAGTATCCATTAGGGACATCCTTTAATTACATGCATCCAGTGATTTATAAGCATGCATACCCTATTTGGTAACATCTCGTTTATAATGTTCAATGAAAATGAAATGTATGAAAGTGATTGAAGCTGCAATTTGGGTGATGCTTAAGTCATATGGCCAGGCAACAAATCTCAGAAACATTGCTAACTGTCAGAGATACTAACAGAAGACACAGGAAACGATAGTTCAACTGTAAACCATCTGGATGACTAACTTCACACACTCAAACAATCAGAGTGAGAAACTATGGAAAAACATGTCAGCGTCTCCTTCGAAGGGTCACATTTTAAATTCTTTGGAACAAACAGTCATTACAAAACACAGACAAACATTTAAGCAGTTAACATTGCCCCATTATGTTTGTTGCCTTTAATTATGTTTAATTTTAATTTCGTCTGTCCTAGTTTTTTTTAACATTAAAAATCATTTCTTCAAAATTTTATACTGCATTTTCATAATTAAACAAATAAACTCACTCTAATAAACACATTGTTTTAATGACTGTCACAATGTGGACTCTATACTGTACAGTAGTACTACTGATGTAGGCAGTCATGACACCATGAAAGCTACAGGCTTAAACAACATAAAGCATTTGACGGAGCAAACCAAATTCAAATTAACCTCTGGAAACCTCATCGGAGGATGCATGATCTCCATTCTATAAAACTTAATGAGGTCTGTTTCTGCAGCTGCTGCAGCAGCCACACCAGCCACACCAGCCCACAGGAGCTTGAGGGGCACACCAGCCATGACAGCCTGCACCTCTGGTTCTCTGCTTCAGCCCTCACCCTATATTTATCTGACTTACTCCTTTGCCTCACAATTCAGACTTTGCTTCGGTTCTTGGCTAAACATCACTCATCTGTGTTTATGACTGCAGCTCTAACAGAGGTTTTGTCTTCAACACATCACTTAGTCACCTATCTTCTCAAATAGAATACAGTCTCTAACCTCATGCCTGGGACTACAACTTATTTAAATGCTCTGTAATTTTAATTATTGATTAAAGGGATATTCCCCAAATATCACTGATATTTGGGGTGACCATGTCAATGATCTTTACCCTCAAAGTGGTCCATATAGATATAGCAAAACGCTCAGACCAACCAAGGCAATCAGCTTGCTGCTGTGATGTGTTGCCTAGCAACACAACAGCGAATGTTTCATTTATCACAGCAGGGATTTGCATTTAAACGGTTCTTTGAACTGGAGGAATTTACTTTTCTCTACTTGGTTGCTTTAAAAGACCCACCTTTGTTCTCAAAAGTAAATTAAAACATGCAAGTGTTTTCACTTCAGCCCAAAACTAATGACATCGTTCCATATTTCTGATAATTGGTTAATATACAAGCAGAGATATAGCTATCCTCCAAACGATGCAGGTAATAACATGGCAAAAGGTGACAGAGATACTAAAATCTCCTGTTTTTTTTCTCTTCCTATTCCTTTGTGAAGGCTATATTTGACAGCCACGTGGCGAGGGTGCAGGTGTTGGAGGATGCGGATTCTCTCAAAGCTATTAAGTCTAAATATCAGTCCTGATGAGTGGATCACATTCTGTCTGCTTCAATTACACTGACTAAGGGCAAAAACATGTAAAAAAAAAAAGGGTTTTAGAAGATGAGTTGAAACTCACAGAATAATGGTATTCCACTGCACTGTAGATTGATATAATAATCATGTAAAGCATTAAGTTTGTTATACATGACATTTATGTACAAAGGTAAGTCAAAGCCAAGCATCTCTATTTCTAATTCAAGAGATTCAACACAAATCAACTGAAACCAAGTTACACATCCATATAATAAGAGTCCAACCATGAGTTCTTTCTCAAAGACTTTATCCCCTCTGTAATTCCAATTTCTGTAGCTTCAGCAGCTGCAGTCCAATCAGACTCAGTCATCCAGTCATCCAGCATCCAAATGCCCCCCACTCTGGTCAGATCTAACAGTGTGCAAAACAGTAGATTGATGTGAAATATTATTATAGATCTACAAGCATAAAAATTGAATTTTTTTTTAATAATATCCATATAACCAGAAGCAAAAGAATATTGATATTCTTATAAAACAATCCACACAGCCTCTGGATAAAGGAATGACATCACTTTGATTTTTGTAGATCAACAATTTTCTCAACAGATAATCAGTTGAACTAAGGGATATATTATGCCCTGAGATATTTAAAGGTATATTTTATTGCATTTATTTATTTTTGTTATAAACTAGTAGATTGGATTACTTTTGTAAAATGTGTTACTTATTGTTATCTTGATGACAGCTCTGGTTTGTCCACTGCTATTGGTTTTATTAGGGACAAATGGCATATTATGGTCTTTGAGTTTGGAGAACATGATCCCATAACTTTTCTGCTAGTGCGACCATGATGTTGAGTTTGTGCTTTTTAGTGACATTGGTTAATCAAATATTGAATAAATATTCGTAAGATTTGGCACAGAAAATTCATGACCCATCTTGTTGACTTTGTCAAGTCAGGTTTAGTTTTAAACACTACATTAGTTTATTTGATTTGCCATTTGGAACTGGCAAATAAGGTAAACTGGTTTCTTGCAAAATTCAAATGCATACAAACATGTAGATTTTACATATGGTAAACATTACACCTGCATAAGCAAGTCATTTTACAAATACAATGTGCCTAAAATATACCCTGCTACATGTGGTGCACAATGACACTGTGAATTTATTAGTGATATTAGTCACGTAAAAGAAGTGTAAACTCCTAAATGACCTTTTTTCACATATATTATGAATGATATCTTGCATATTTATCTGCTGCATTTCGGTAACATTTGTGCCCCTTGTCTCTAATAGTGAGCGCTAAATGGTGTGTATATATACAGTGCTTTTATAGCCTTGATGACCACTCAAAACCGCTTTACGCTACAGTTTTGCCATTCACCCTTTCACTCACACTTTCATATAGCACATCTTTGTTTAGCACATTTTCTATCACATATCTTTCATACCCATTCACACACTGAGGACACATCTGTCAGGAGCAGTGTGGGGTTATGTGTCTTGCCCAAGGACACATTGGCATAATATTGTAATATTTCAAGACAGGAGTACAAACAATATGTCCCATTTACAGAGAACGTGTCACTCATGACATATCTATACTATCTTGAGACATCTCTGATATTCAGCACAAGACATTTATTTAATGGTAAATTATTGAAGACATAATTCTTGCTCCTATGTGTGGTTTGGCTTTGGTTTCCATCTATATCCTACTACTGTTACTCATAAACTTCCACGTCTCCCTTTATGTGAGACGAATGAGGGAAGTATTTGTTTTACTTTGCTGCTGTGTTTTCACACATTTTTTTGTGTCCTACCTGACTGACCAATGAAGAAGCGAAAACCTTATATATGGGTCTGCAACATTACACACAACTGATCCTGACAAAAATCCCTACTTCTCTGTACCACCCGAAAAGAATAGAAACTTCAAGTGAAATGGTAAAGCAACAGCATAGGCCTCCTGCTGATAGCCTGTATCTCACTTTTACATGCACAAACACACATTAATTTCCTTAAGCTCCCATGTACAAAACCATGTACAGCAATGTACAAAAAGTTAATAATTAGGTCATATTTGATACACTTTTTATGGATTAGAAGGCTTTGAAATTAATTTAGAAAGTGGCAGCAGCTGATTCACGCATGTCCACCTGGTTCACAGGGACTCAGGAAATGTTTCTGTAGCCTTTTCTGACTGGATATTAAAGTTTGAAAACCATCAGAAGAAGGTGGGGGTGGTGCTGTAATATAAAATTGTTGTTTTTGTGTGCGTGTGTGTGTGTGGGGGGGGGGGGTTAAGAGTGACACAAATTTCATTCAGTTGATAAAGACTAGCTGATGGTGAAATAAAGCAGTCAACATATAAAGATATCATATTAATTAATTTGGTAAAATGTTGTTAAATGGCTATAATCTGTTTTTTCCTTGTGACTACTGGCAGCCATGTTTCCAGAGGAGAGTTAGCATCTGTGTCTTAAGCTGATTGTGAGCATAGGGAGCATGCTAAACAGTGTTTAGTCTGTGTCCATACCTCATACAACCACAGAAAGCCTGTACTTCTGCTAACTTACCGACTGTCCTTTTTTTTTTCCTTTTTTTGTGAAGCACATTGAGTACCTGGCAGATAGTGTAAAGTCTATATAAATAAACATTGATTGATTAATTGATAATGATCAAGTGTGTCTTAAATAATCTGGTCTGGTACAAACCTTTTTTCACAGCAGATATTTCATGACATGAAATAATAGGACAGACACACGTTTTACCAATTGGGTGTCACTCCTGTTTTAAGTTTTAAGAGTCAGGGTCATATAGTTCAAGTGTAAGTGTAGGCCATATTAAATACTTGACACGTTAACCTGTACAAGCAGTTTTTTCTGAAAAATGTTTTATTTTAGAACGGTATACACATTTCCAATAAAGTGAGTGAGAAATAATTATGCTGTATGGTCACTGAAACATTGCTAAAACAAGGTTTTACAAAATATTTGCATAGTACTGTTGCATACAAAGTCTCAGCATGTACGTAAGGCCCCATGGAACGATGACAGGCACCATATTGAACTTCTCTAAGGCATATTGAACTTCTCTAAGGATCTGTAAATACAATATGCTTGCATTATAACACGCATCTGTTATCATCATTTTTACTTCGATTATCATCTGCATCACCATTTTGTCTTTCTCACATGAGCAATGATCTGCTCCGCAATTTGAAAGCATTGTTTTTGTCCTCTGTGTGAAACTGGCAGGGGGACAGCTGTCTGGCTGTGTGTCTGCATGCACTCTACTCTCTATTACTACCACCTCCTCCTGTAATTACAAGCTCCACTGCACACAGACTCACAATCAGGTGGGGCCAGGGCCACGAACACAGCATCACCACCAGCTCTTGTCTGTGGCATTTTGAAAATACTCCCATGTAAGAGCTGCAGGCCAACAGGAGGCTTTTTGCACATCAGAGGTGCCACAGCCTGCAGGCCAATCAGCCAGTTGGGATTAAAAATACTAAATTTCGTTTTGTATCATTAGAGGGTTAGCTCACCCCTCATTGGTTCACCATATGGGCATTTATTCCTCCCCTCTCAGTGGTGTGGCTTTTCAGTGGTACTGTATCCGTGATGCAGAGCTTATACAGCATGGCAGACAAAGACAACAAAAGAGGGAAGGAAAAGATTTGGTGAAGATAAACAAAGAAAGCTAGGCACGAGAGAACTTCAGGAGGTCTGGAGAAAAGAGAAGGAAAAAAGAGAAGGAACAAACATTGAGGTTAGACCGCAGATGCCTTGGCAATAAATTGCGCAAAAATCACAATAGTGACCACATTACAGTTTGCATCTGCAGCACATCTGTTATTCACAAAGACATAATAATATTTTATTGACTGTATACTATACTAATAATAGACTAATAGTATTTTATATATTGGCATTAGTCATTGTCATGATTTGTCTGATAAACTATGCAAGAGTCTAATTTCCCAGTGAGACCTGCATAATTTACCCAGATGTGATGGTTCAAATCTACTTTAAGACTGCTCATTTGGGATGTTCCACAAGGGTATTTCATTTTGGAAGACAGCAGGCTAAGAAGATTATAAGCACAGTTTTCAATTTATCTTATACACCCTGACTCCCTTCATTGGCTTAGTCTGTCTTATCATGTTTTGCCAGGAGCTAAAGCAGCCAATTTCAGCATCTTCCTCTGTATCTGCAACTTCAGTGTGGCTGCATTTGATGTCACAGTACTTTTCATCCAAAAAAATTTTTTATTCCCATTAATGAAACAAAATTCGGATGGATGGAAGTTTAGGAGAGCATCACTTCATTGTGCATTCATTTTATATGTGTCACCTTGATAGAATCTTCACAGTGTTACATAACCTATATCATTGTGTATCAACTGGGCCTTGGGAGGGAGAGAGAGAGAGAGAGTTGCTAATATAAAAAAAACTGCAGGAGTAAGGTTATAAAACCTTGAGACAAGAGGATGCTCCTCTTTCAAACCTGCAGCCATCTCAGTGTTGGAAATGTTGGAGTTGGGGAGGGTCGACTTTGAGGTGACATTGACGCTGTGTAGATGGGAGTGAGGATCTTGCGCTCCATATTACGTCCCTGCTCACTCCAGCTGAGACGGCGGTAGCTCCTTTCCCCGTCTTCTCTCCCCTCCTCTCTTTCAGCACCACTCCTTTAAGGACAGCACCTCGCAGTCAAAGACACACTCTGTCCTCCATCCTCTCCCTTCAGGATCATATGTATTCTCTGCTGTCGTCGGATTGAAAGTTTTCACACTGCTTTTTCTTCTGTGAAAGTGCGAGTAAGAAACTTATTAAATTCGGATTCCCCTTTGGGAAATAAATCTGGAAAGGAAAAGGATTTCACTGTAAGTATACTATTATATATTGTGCAAATTATTGTCACGAGAAACAAGAGATAATTTGTGTTTCCTGGTATATTTTATCCCAATAAGGAGGATTGAGGAATTTGGCACAGCGCACGCAGATGCGCTTAATTTGGCACTGTGCGCGGATGAAGGGCTCCACTTGACTTGATAGCGACGGAGAGTTGCCGTTGGCGTATTTGCTGTGTCCGTCCTCCGAGTGCATGTTTGAAATGTGCCAAATATAAATGTGCGCTGACTTCATCGTTCAGTGAGTGTCATAAAAAAAATACGTATATAGTATATTAATGTTTGTTGCAATCGTGTTGCATTGCTTCTCGCAACTACACACGCGAGGTTATTACGCGCTACATCATAGTTCCCTTGATTTTCGTTTGTTTCGAACTATAAAAGTTAAAATGTATACAAGTGAAAGGGTTGTATTTAATTATGGAACATTATAAAACTTAGAATAAAATTGTGTAATTTAAAAGGGATAGAGTATATCGGCTTGCCTTTCTATTAATATTGACAATTAAAAAGGAAAGTAAAAAAAATTAAATGGATTTATTTTTACTTTGTCCTGTAGATATTTGTCAATTCAGGCTGTGAACTGTAGACTTATTGGCCTCTCCAGGTGATTCATTAGTCACGACCATTGCGTCTGACTCCTAAAAGTGTTTCTTTGTTCTTCTCTTGTACCTTGGCAGTTGGAAGTGGGCAACTGAATTCAGGGCATCATGAATCAAGGACAAGAGGAGGCTCTAAATTCTTGCTAACATGTTTCACCTCCAGTCAAATAAAAGCAATTCTTATTGCATGAGAAATCTTTATTTGATGGCTTGCGGGGTCGTGGGTTTGTTTTTGTTTTGTTTTTTCCTCTCCTCTCTCTCTCCCTTTCTCTCTCACACACTCTGCCAAACACACATACATTTCATGAAAATGAAATTGAGGAATGAATAATAATCACGTACATTTAAATTTTAAATTAAATTGTTATACATATGATTTTAAAAAAAGGAATACCTAAAAGTTGTGTGAAATGGCAGCATAATAATTTCACCTGAATAAGCACTTTTTTTCCAATCAACTGAGTGTCATGTCATCAAATAAAAAAAAGAATATATATAAAGAACTCATCAAAAGAAACTTTTTATTTCAGAGATCACCTGAAACAAAAATACCTCATCTATTAGTGGTCTTCTTATGTTATTTCCAGTTATTTATTTTTTTAATCAAAGCATTATCGTTTATATGTCCAGGGTCGCTGGAACGCGACTAAGGTTGCCTCCGCTTCTGTCCCTAATCATCGCCACTGCCCCGATTATTCGTCTCCGCTCGGCAGCTGTGTGGGAGCTGGGAGAACCGGACGGAGAAGCTGCTGTTTGTCTGGACCGGTGCTGAAACCCCCTCGTCTCCACTGGTCAGGACTACCCAACACGTACACTGATCATGGCCACCAACGGGACCAAAGCCTCGGACGGACACGTCTTAACGGAGACGGTGAATGACGCGCCCATCACCACGCCGAACGACAAACCCAAAACCTTGGTGGTGAAAGTGCAGAAGAAAAAGGAGATACCGGAGAGAGAAACGTGGGCTGGGAAATTTGACTTTCTTCTCTCGTGTGTCGGATACGCAATCGGACTCGGGAATGTCTGGAGATTTCCTTATTTGTGTGGAAAAAACGGAGGAGGTAATCAGGAATTCTTGGCATTTTTTCCATACACCAACAGGACTGCAGTTATCTCGACATCAACAACTCTCGGAGACTGAAATAAATCTTAAGTGCACACGATCTATCCAACCCCCATGGTAGCCGTGCGTAATTGCGCGCAAGCGAAAGCCTGCGCCATGATCCGAGCGCAGAGTGAAACCAAATATTCCTTTTACCAAGAAACAGGATTATGTTGAATGTTAATAGATTGTGGTTTACTTTCATTTCACTCATACGGCTTTACCTCTCACCTCTCATCCAGGGGCCTTCTTGATTCCTTACTTTTTGACCCTCATATTTGCTGGCATGCCTCTGTTCTTACTGGAGACGGCTCTCGGTCAGTACACTTCTATTGGAGGGCTTGGAGTGTGGAAACTGGCTCCCATGTTCAAAGGTAAAAAGTCACTTATCAGTGCTTGTTAATTGTTTTGTTAATATTACATGAAAAGGTTACTATGTAGTAATGAACATAACTTTAGCTCCAACACAAAGACAACCTGTAAATATTATATGTATTATTATTGTTTTTTGTTGTTTGTTTGCTTGTAGTTCTTTTTTGTTTTGAAAATATGTTGGAACAATTTAACGTCATGCCTCTGATTTCCTGTTGTTCCAGGTGTGGGTCTGGCCGCTGCTGTTCTGTCCTTCTGGCTCAATATCTATTACATTGTAATCATTGCCTGGGCTATTTACTATCTGTATAATTCCTTCAATGCTGTGAGTATTTGATATTTATACTCACGGGGGGTTCACGTTTTGTTCTACACTTTTTTTTACTGAGGAGTTTAACACAAGTGGCTTTTTAATTCAGACCAAAGCAGAGATTTTATTTTATGTAGTAGCCCTTTTAGTTATGTGGCAGATTTTCTTTGCCAGCACCAACAGTGCACGGTCCTTAACAGCATATGACATTTATTACTTCCTTTCCCACATAATTAGCGCCTTACACAAGGTATTGATAAATGCATTTGGTGATCAGGCTTTCTTTCCTCTGAAAAAAACCATGAAATCCCAATGTCCCAAATGAGTATCATGGTCTTGGCTGCTCGTCAGATGGAGAGAATGGGCCCCGGTGGTGGGAGAGTGGTCCAAGTAAAGAAAGCTGTCTGTGTGATTTTTTTTTTTTTTCCTAATTTCCAGGAACTGCCATGGCAGACTTGTGGAAATCCCTGGAACACAGAGCGCTGCTTTACCAACTACAGCATTGCAGACTCCAGGAACCTCACCAGTGCTGTGGTGGAGTTCTGGGAGTAAGCTGAACATAAGAGTCTTCTTAGATCACAAGGACACTGCTTCTGTTGTGAACAGATTTTAGCTCCACAGAAAGGTCATCTCCCTGACCGTGTATAATAGGGTCAGTTCAGGGGTCAAAGTCTGCTAAAAGCGTCATCATACCAGACTCTGACCTTCCTTTAATTTACCGCATGACACATGTTCAAATACAACACATAGTCTAAATCAAGCCTAATGATAGAAAGAACAAAAATGCCTGAAGACATGACTGCATGTATAGGCTCTTTTGCCTGTTGTGTCTTAAAAAGTTTTAAGGGTGAGAAAAGAGAGCCAATGAACGTCCAGACACACTTGTATGCATATTTGTGCATGCAGCCTACCGTGCTGAATATATGTGCTAAAGGATGCATTTGTGCACTGAGGTAAGACTGCTTTATTCTTTGCCCGTAGACGCAACATGCACCAGCTGACTGATGGTTTGGAGAAGCCTGGGGAGGTCAGGATCCCATTGGCTATCACACTCGCAATTGCATGGGTGCTGGTCTATTTCTGTATCTGGAAGGGGGTCAGCTGGACTGGCAAAGTAAGTGGAAGAAGAGTCCACCTACAGATTCAAGACAAAATAAGATATAAATAAATTTGAATTTGCATCACTTAACTTCTTCAACAAGACCTCTGATTTACTGGTCATCAAACTGTATAATGACACGTGAACACATTTTCAAACAAGGAAGATTTTTATCAGTTACCCCTTAATTTTTAGTTTTAGTTGCTTGTGTGGAAACTGACCCTGCTGCATTTTATCTGTGTTTGTTAATTATTTTGTTAAAAGGCTGCTTTGCATGTAACATCAAAATATGTTACTCTGTGATTATGAGGAACGATTTTTTCCCCAATTACAAAGAAAAACTGTAAATATTCTTACATGTTTTGTTATTATTCAACATGAATATTACTATTCATATTTACTGCCCAGGGTGATTATATAAGCACAATGGCATGTTTTATTTATAATAAAATAAAGGAATTTATTATTGTTTACTTTTCATTTTCACTTTCATGTTAGTGCAAGGTTTAAGATCAAGATCATTCAATGCATCAGTAAGTTTATATATTTTTTTGAAAATCACAACAAACATTAGTTTGATTCCAGTTATTTTATATGGCAAACTGTCTGTTAATTTTTTCTATCATTCTGCAGATTTTGTCATGAATGATCTGATCTCTTAACTTGAATAACAAAAGTATAAAATTAATTCTTATTACAAGTTAAATGGTGTGCTGGGAGTGAGATGAACCCAACCACTGTGGGGTCATTGTGCCTCTGGGGAATGGCATACTAGGTCACTGTGCTGCTGTGTGGAGGCGGGGCCACAGTAGCTCTTTGTCGAGCTGAACATCTGACGTTTCACTTCGGCAAAATTTGTTGTGGCTCACAAAATATTTCAAGTACAATACTGCTTTGATGGCTCTTTGATTTTGAAAGGTAATTGTGGGTTTTTTGTCACTTTGTGTCCTTCAGGTGGTGTACTTCTCAGCCACATATCCTTACTTTATGCTGTTTATCCTGTTTTGCCGTGGAATCACTCTACCAGGTGCATTTGATGGGATTCTCTTCTATATCACACCAGATTTTAACAAACTTAAGGAGTCTGAGGTATGCTCCGCCCTTGCCTGCTCTCTCTTTCTGCAAGCCCATATGTTAACAATGAATAGTACAGCAAATTTATCACAGCCATAAAAGATATCATCAGTATGTTTTTACCAAACATTTTCATTAAGCAGCAGAGCAGCAAGCTTTTATGAAGCAGAGTTCTCAAAAAAGATAAAATGCTGGGATGTGTCATGAAAACAGTATATGACTGATTTTAGATTGTTTTGTGTTTGTTACACTGAATACAACATTGAACTAGATCATTAATGTTCTAGTAGTACATGAGATGAGGCCTGATCATGATAGGATTTTATCTAATGGGGTTTACGTTTATTCAGACTAATTTTGCTTGACAACACACTTGTGTTATGCTTTCTTGCAATACATATTTTCCCTGTTTGTTCTGATAAGCAATAAGGCTCATTTGTGCACATGGTTTAATCAATCTAAGTAATTAAACTGGCTCAAAACGAGGTCAAATCACCAATTAGAAAAAACGGTTCTTACACATATCTTTATTCAGCATCAACTGCTGTAGGTAGTTGTTTCAACAACATTGTATTTGTTAGTTATTTTCTAATCTCTGGGTGTCAG
Organism: Brachirus orientalis; assembly: GCA_016785285.1. Taxonomy (NCBI): domain Eukaryota; kingdom Metazoa; phylum Chordata; class Actinopteri; order Pleuronectiformes; family Soleidae; genus Brachirus; species Brachirus orientalis. The sequence continues at coordinate 522,013 of JAFBJR010019394.1, read as the reverse complement.
GTGTGGCTGGATGCTGCCACTCAGATCTTCTTTTCCTATGGGCTGGGATTAGGCTCTCTAATTGCACTTGGAAGCTACAATCCCTTCAACAACAACGTATACAGGTAGGTGATAAAGTATATTTTGCAATTCAATAGAAAAAAACACATGTAAAGAGGAAAATGTAGTTTCTTCCTAACCCGTCCAAACTGCTGGAGCTCAGTGCCATTTTAAAACAACCGGTCAATGTAACTGTATTCAGCTACTATACTGCTGCAGGATGCAAATGGCTCTCCTCCATCCCCCCGTCCCCCTGCGCCTCTTAACAATGTGTGACGGGTTGATAAGGAATTGATACAATGCAATGACTGCCTTGTGCTTTGTCTCTCCCCTACAGAGATTCAGTCATTGTGTGCTGCATCAACTCCTTCACCAGCATGTTCGCTGGCTTTGTCATCTTTTCTATTGTGGGATTCATGGCCAACGTAACAAAGAGGCCTATCGCTGATGTGGCAGCCTCAGGTAATTGCAATCAATTTTGAAACTCAATTGTGACAATAAGCACAGGAAAGAGATATTTCCAACCATACAAAAAATAGGTACAGTATGTTAATTTATCTGTTATTTTCTTTTTTTTATTATGAATGACAATGGCTCTTTGCTGCATGATGTTTTCCCAAATTCTTCTTCTCTCAGAACTCAGGACACAACTTCTTTTTTATCTTTTTTTTTTCATCTTCTATTATGGGAACTTGTAACATCATCTGTAACATGTGTCTTTTAATCAGGGCCTGGCCTGGCATTTTTGGCTTATCCTGAGGCCGTCACCCAGCTGCCCATCTCTCCCCTCTGGGCCATCCTCTTTTTCTCCATGCTGCTCATGCTGGGAATTGACAGCCAGGTAAAAATAATTAACACAAGAATTAGTCCCAGTTGTGACACTTATAATAAAACTTACAATTATATGTGTTAAAAGGATCAAGTACCAGCGCTTGTTAAAATACTCTTATACCTCATACCGTAAGGTCTATTGCATCTGGTGGAAACTTCACATCACTGTAGCCATAATGGAATTGTGTCTTAAGATTATTTTCTTTGTTATTATAAGATCTAAAACCTTACTTTGTGGCATATTTGTACGTATTATATTACACTGTTTCAAATGACTCTGCACTCTCTCCAGTTCTGCACTGTTGAAGGCTTCATCACTGCACTGGTTGATGAATTCCCTCGGGCTCTCCGAAACCGCAGAGAGATCTTCATTGCAGTTGTCTGCCTTGTTTCTTACATTATTGGACTGTCCAACATCACACAGGCATGTACTTATTCATCATTACTGGATCTGATTTTTGCTTCTAGAGCAAACCCAAATCATTAACAAGGTTGATGTCTGTTATTAAGAATAGAGTGCCTACTCTTTGACTCTTTGAAGACCCACATCACTATTACTAAGAAGCTTTGTTGTGCCTTTAAAAATAGCATTTGCATAATCTGATACAAACACCAAATACTGTAAGTTTGAACAGCTTATCTTGCAGTTTACTAATAAGCTGAGGGGGGGAAAAATCACCTTTAATAATCCCAAAGCCAACTATGGTACTTTGCTGACATTTCACCATATTTGTTATGTCATGTTTTGCCTTTTACCTTTTGCTTTGTCAAAGGACCATTACACATTTTTCACTGACGTGACCCAAAACACCAGAGGTGTGACCTACTAAACTGCAAGAGCATTAGCTCAGCTTGACAAAAAACAAACATTCATTGATCTATAGTCATTCCTTTGTGGCATTATAAGGTATGCCTCATAATATCTAATTAATATTCTTTACATTAGAATTACAAACTTTTTGTCCTGACACACACATTCAATCATATCAGATGAACTGTTTTAGAAGGATGGCAACTTAGTTTTCTGTTTTAAGGCTATAATCCGGCACGTCCAAAAGAGCGACATATTTTTCAAACTAAGAATAAAAAAAAAACAAGTGAAGAAGCCAAAAGACAGCAAGAGGTAGCTGAAGGTGTTTGCATGTTGAAGCAAAAAATTACAAAAACACTGCAAGCAAAGGTCATGTATGACACTTGAAGACCCAGCATTGTGCTACACTGAATTTCCCATCATGACACAAGTGCATTCCTGTTAGGATGAGGCAATTACCCTAATTGCTGCTGTGGGGTTATAAAATATATCAAGCTTCAGGTAGGAGTGGATGAATTGCAGCCATTCTGTTTAAGCGGCCTGACTGTTGATAGACATGCAGAGTTTTCAAGGAAGTGTCTGATGTACACTGGACCTGTCTGCACTGCACATTCACAGCATTGCGATTTCCACAAGGAAGCTCTGACTCTTATACTGTCCTCATCAATGAAAAGCCACAGCTGCTGGTGCCCTCATCCTCAGTGTCTACTGTGTACTCAGTATGACTGTGCTGTACATCGCTGTTACTGATCATCCAGTGTGTTCTCTCTTTTCTCCTTCATCTGTCATAGCCAATTTTTTACTCTTGTTTCCCTCTTCTTTCTTTTTTTACAGGGTGGACTGTACGTGTTCAAGCTATTTGACTATTACTCAGCCAGTGGAATGTCTTTGCTCTTCCTGGTCTTCTTTGAGTGCATCTCAATTTCATGGTTCTATGGTGAGCCTAACTTGCACTCCAGTAATCTCCTCAAGGATTATTTTTCATCTTAAGCCTGAATTGTGGACTGTTTCTACAGTTTGTTGATGTAAAAAAAATAGCAAAAACAGGATTCATAATATTTTATTTTTGGTTCTAGGTGTGAACAAATTCTATGACAACATTGAGGAAATGGTTGGCTACAGGCCCTGTCTGTGGTGGAAGGCCTGCTGGGTCATTTTCACTCCGCTCATTGTGGCTGTAAGTGTGATTTACGGGTAAAATGCAGGCTAAAAGAAATATTGTACTAAAGAGAACTTAACATACCTACAGTATTTCAACAGTATTTAGGTTTTTGAGAGCCCAGCTGAAGGTGCACTATATACACTGTTGTAGTTTAAATACAACTATTAAGTAAATTTAAGGGTCAGTTTGCTAAATATTAACATAGCATTTCCATGTTAGCACAGTCTTGCCAAAAACTCATCAAGTATTTAAAAGGAAAAAGTATTTGATATGGCTGAATATCATTAAAGAGTAAAAGTTTGCTCTGAAACTATATTGTAGGGTTTCTTTAATGCATCTTTAGCTTAGAATATGGTATAAACCAGTTAAATATCATAGGAGGTCAAAGTATATTGACATGTATTAATATGTAACATGCATCCACTGAACACACGGTCCATATCATAGACATGTGGAAAAACACACTGCTTTTAGAGTTCTTCTGCAACTTGGACTGCAAACAAAACATCTAAGAGCATGATGATGTTGACATCTCCATCTCTTGTCCATTTTTAACATACAGGGAGTATTCTTGTTCAGTGCAGTCCAGATGGTTCCACTCACCATGGGTGACTATGTATTCCCTGCCTGGGGTCAGGGTGTGGGCTGGTGCATGGCCCTTTCCTCCATGATACTCATCCCAGGCTACATGGGCTACATGTTCCTCACACTCAAAGGCACATACAAAGAGGTAAGATTTACTGCACATAATTAAGTTATTTTCCTTACAAATAAAACAAAATCGTTAAATAAGAAGTAGTTTAAAATATGTGGGCACTTCTGAGCATTTCTCACATCGATCACTTGGTTAGAATTTTCTCAATCAGCCAGCAGCGAGGCAGGCTCAAGTGGATTAATTTGTATGACAGTAGAAATATTCATACATGCAGGATGGCAGACCAACTCAACACATAGTGTAGATACAGTGGCATATTTTGAAGGTGCCAATGTTTAGTAGGAATAATGTAAAAAATACTGTTCATATGATACACAAGTCCTGAGTTTTTAGAGAAACTCATTCATTGCCTTGAGGAAATTCCAGTAAAACACCTTTAACCATGGTGGGAACCATAAATTAACATTTAGGGTCACTTTGTTTATATTCATAATCTGTTTCTAAAATGCTTCAGAAATCTAGAATGCACAGCTTTGTAGCACCTCCATTTACATTTGTTTTGTACTATAAATTACTAGTAACTGCACTAGTGAGGCACTGTAATTCAATGGTTCTGTAATGAGCAAAAGCACATGCACACTAGGTAGAGATGTGATAAATTGTCTTGCTGAATGAAGCAGTGATAAAAGGATTAGTAAAATAGAGTTTCTAATTTGTTCTCTTGAACAATTTAAAATGGCTACAACAGCCACAGAGTCATTGGTATGCAGCAAAATAGTTATCTGCATTTTTATTGATCATATGATCCTAATCATTGGCATATAATACCTTTTACTGCATTCTATTTGCATTAAGAGCTTTTTGATTTGCAGTCATTCACTATGGGCTGGATAATAACCTTACATCTATAGGGCCCATGGTGACAGATATAGCTTTATAGCCACCACTGACAGAGTAAATGGGCCATAATTGCAGACAGTACAACAGAGGCTGTCAGGGACTATGTGCAGGTGTTAGATCTTACAGTACCATCTGATCACTGAATGTCTAATTGTAGCAATCAGCCAAATGATTAGCGTTATGCACCCAGGCAGACATTTAGATTCACAAACACTCCATACAAATGCCTACTATGCTGCAGTGCACGGGTCCAACACTTACCCGAGCTGAGAACACAGACAGACAGAAGATTTATCAGGATTTTGGCTCATTATATTTTTGTTTGTGTCATAAATAATAGCCTTTATTTTCCTGTAACAGCCATATTGCAAAAGCTGTACCAGTACATATAGATTCATATCATATGAAAGAGCCCTTCAGAGCCTGAGGCAATGCATTCATCAAGCTCACAGCTGTGTAGCTGGTGTGTTTGGTTCCAGTCTGTGGGTTTGATCGCAAACTTTGCAGCTGTTCCACTCCTATTAATGGTATATGACAGTGCCATTGTAATTTCATATTCCGCTGTGGTAAATCTCCTGTTTATGCTACACTTCCCTGCAGCGTCTGCGGATGATGATCAAGCCTTTGGTACTGGTGAAGACTCAGGAAAATGGCCCGGACCAGCAGACAGAAAACCACAGTCAGAACCCAGCTAATGAGGAAGCCTACATCTAGAAACCTCTGCCTGTTCCTGTGTCAACAGCCGGACTGGCATTCTACTACAGAAGAGTGTAATCAAGGTTGGGAACGACCACCAGACGTCCATGTCTGCTTTTATTCACCTACCTCCTGGGGACACGTGAGACCAACCTGATTACACAGTTATTTTTAGGGGTTTTTCTGTTTGTTTATTTGTATAATACAGAATTATGGAATTTAAAAGGAAATACAAACTGCCCAGCAAAGATGTTGTGATATTATGAATTTCATTATGCAAAAAAATGTAGGCTTTTTAGAAAAGAAAGACAGAGACATAACTTAGGAAATTACTCTCTCGTGAATATATATAATTTAAATTTGGCCCGCAATTATTACATAGTAAGTATTGTGCTACTTTGAAGATTAACTAATATACTAAAATACTGTACAAAGAAAAATACTGTGACTGCATTTTGCTCGTACATGAATAAATACATTAAATGAATGCAGTGCCGTAGGTGGAGGTATACAATTGAAAGTTTGTAAAATGACATTTAATTATTGACCAATTTACAGAAAAAGAAAATCTGGGAATGTGCAAAAGATAAGGACAAATCTGTTTGTATGTAGTACTTTAGCCAGACGATCACCCCCTTGCAGGATCCTGAAGTTTACCTGTGTTTACCACCCATGTCTGGGGCATCCTTTGAAAAGCACAAGTTATGGAATACTGTATGAAGCATCCAGGTCTTTTTTTCCTTTTCTTTTCTTTTTTTTTTTTTTTTTTTTTTTTTTTTTTTTTGCTTGACTGAAACCTGTGGCATAGCAAAAATAACTTACATAGTATTACATAGCAAGAGACTGTTATAATTGTTTCTTTGTTTTCTAAAGAACAATAACTTTGTATGTTGTCTGAATCTTTTTGTAGACTAATTGTAGGTCATTTGCCATGTGTGAGACTGAGAAGGACCAAATCACACTCAACTATGACCCACTGACTATATCACTGGATTAAATCCCCCTTTTTCTCATTATAGAACAATGAGGTAGTAAATGCAGCATCCGCCTATGAGCACAATTTGGATCTGTAAACTACCACCTGTAACAATTAGGGAGTAGCCATTATAGAAATCCTATGTTTGCACTGTGCATATGATATATCTGGCTGTTATTCATAAAATGTAGATTTTTCCTTCTAACAACCAGTTGAGAGGAACAAAAGAATTGTGTTGCAGTAAGCCAATGCTAATTCAGATGTATATTTTAGATTATAAATGAGTTAGTTTCAGGGATCAGCATTGGATTTTGATGGATTTCTATGACAGCTACCACTATTTTAACATGAACTATTTACTTGTTTGTCTTCTTAGTAACCCACTCCTCAGGAACAAAGGTGGACGTGACCAAATTCTCTCAGATATTACCATTATATGCTGAAATGATTAATGCTGTGTTATAAAAAGTAATGTAACCAATGTCAATTTTACTGCCATATTCTCCCATTTATCCAAAATGCTACATTGCACAGCGACAAAACACAAACACATGAATTGGTATTATGTACTTGGGCACCCTCGAAAGCTGATCCAAAAAAGTTTCCTCTTTATTTTTTTATGCTATTTGCTTATAGCATACTCTCTCTCAATATAAATGAAGTGTGATGGCCCTCACTCAGTCATTGTCGTAGAAGCCATAATGTGTTTCTATCCTGTGGCAAGTGCAGATTTCCAATATCAGGCTAAGAGAGAGACAGGACAATGCTGCAAAAGCACTGTTAACGTAACAGGACATAGCCAGATGCTGCACAGGCCAACACCACTGAAACTACTCTGACATAGGGTAAAAGAAAACCTATTATTACATATCAAACTTTGTTTGGCAATATTGAGAATTGTAGAAACTGATGTTATGACAGACCACAAATATGAGTATATTCATATAAAGAAAGATTAAGAAAATATACGTCTGTGGCAGCTACATGCGACAGGAATCCCGTTTATTTTCTTTAATTTATGATTCTTTTTCAAAGAAGTGAATTAAAATGTGCAATGATAAAGGGTTCTGTGAATTTTGTACAAAGTTACCATACTGCAGTTTTCTCTCTTGAATGATGTTGTAAACTGAACCGTGTAATACATGTATCAGTGAATGTCCGTACAACCTGAGTTTTTCTTTTACTTTGTTTCAATGTTGAAGAAAATGTGATATTATTTGCTGTTTACTGCAATAATATTGTTATCTCAGAAACTAAAGCACATATCTCTCTCAAATGTAAAAAATTATAATTACAATAACAAAATAGAGTAATAATAAAAATTATAGTGGAATAGAAATGTCTAGTCAGAGAATATTGTTTTGTATATTTTTAGCTGTTTCATGGGCCTAATTGTAAAATATTCAATGTAAAAAAAAAAATACAATAAATGTCTTTAGATGGTGTTATATCAAAAAGCATGACTGCAATATATGTTATCTGCAAAATAAATAAAGACTATAGATTATAATGTCCGTGTCATGTAATACTTCTTTGGATGACTGGGGCAACATTCTACAGAAATTTAAAAATGTCCACATACAGAATTGGTTTAAACATAACTGAAAAAGAGACCAAAATTATATGTACATTCATTTGTTATATAGACACAAGCACTGATTTAAAAGGTACAAAAGTGCTCCTCAAATACATGTTGTGCTATAACTCAATTTCTTATGTAAATTCCGTAAATTACTATGCTGTTGATGATTTTTCTGACAAGGTGGCTGCTACAACTGTATCTTAGTGATACCTGCACTTTGAGGTGTGCCAGCACAGACACTGTAGTCATTATTTGGCATTATTTTGACAGCCAGTCCCTCCCAGTCACGATGTAAGACAACCTCTGTAGAGCAGATATACTGCAAAACTCAAAGATTTGAAGGTTTCAGTACGCCTCAAACTGAACACTAATAGCATCTTAAAACTCTCCAAGTGCAAAATTGCAGCAAATCTGACTGAAATTCTAACAACCAATTCCACCTCACAAACCAATTGGCTGAGTAAATTACGCGATTAAATTATCTTTATTGCACTAAACTAACACTGATCACTCAAATCCATGTGTAATGCAAGGGGTGAATTTAATATGGCTGCATCAAATTCTGAGCGTCACATGAGTGGAGCAGCAAACTCCACTTATCTGCCTGAAGTACAGTGCTCACTTTCAGTCAGATGAATCAAGTGGCAAAAATTATTACATGAATGCAGATTACGTAAAGTTTATAATTGGTGGGCTGTAGGCAAACCACAAGCTCAGCTCAGCAGAGATGTAGGTGCTGATAATGGCTTCTCCCCAAACACTACATTAGATACAGTGCTCATGCAGCACCAGAATATAATGTGAAATCTTTAACAGATGCACTTGAGGCACAGTCACCGCAGCCATTTTTCTAAAACACCTGTCTTCGTGTTTAGAGAGCACTGGTGACTGTGAGTGTCTCAGTCTTACACATCAGCCAATTCACCAGTTCTTATACAACTCTTCCCTTTTATGAAGGAAACATGAGGCTCACATTAAGCCCTAGCACAGCTGTTACCGTAGATATTTTCACTGAGTCTGCTCATCATCATCATCATCATCATTACCACTTTCATTACCATATGGACATCAAGTCCACGAGTCTGTCGATTTGTCAATGTAGATTTACTGCTTTTTCTATCAGCATTATAAAGAGTTAACAATAAATAAAAATTGGAAACCATAGGTGGGAGTTATCTGCGCACCTGTATGTTTTCCATCTGTGTGTGTGGAGAGAGAGGGTGACTTACACATAACACATTAGACACACCTCCAGTTATAAGGTGGTGCATGTAGAAGTCTGTGTGCATGGTGAGTATGCATATATTGGAACTTTGCTTCACAGATCTGGCCATGCAGCAAAGGTAGAGGTGTTACACGTGGTGATGAAACAGACATGATCAGAGCAGCTTTGGCAGTTCGTCTAGCAGAGAGAGGTAGCAGTAGCTCGGGAGTCAGCTGCAGGGCCTCGACAACACACCCACTGTGGAAATGGTAATCGGTTCCCCCTTCCTGCCAGCCAGCTTGGCTAATACGCCCAGTAGCATGCATACTCTCCAAACTGCATCACAATCACTGGAAATGAAAATGTGCAGTGCAATGGTTTGAGTTTTTTTTTTTTTTTTTTTTTTTTTTTTACAGATTAAAAACATGATACTGACTCACATAGCTGCAAGGCTGTATTTTTCTATGGTTGCTTCATGGAAAAGGTGCAATGAGGTTATTTTTTGCAACAGGAGACACTAGATTTAAATTTATTTCACTACAACTAATAGCAGTTTTGGTATGGATAAAATAACAGTCAGAAACAATGACACAGTACTTTTCTAATTTAACAATGGTTGGTTTGGTCATTGTTTTCCAACCAACAGATAACCTTTTTTTTTCTCTGTAACCCAGTTATTATAGCTATTATAACCATTAGGTTACCCAAACGCAGCCAAATATTGTGTTTAACCGAAATTACAAATTTTAACTTCAACAAACCAAAACATTTAACCAAATTTAAACTGTGTCATGTATTTTTATAAAAAGGTATTAGTTTGAATCAATTCTATTAAAGTAGCTACATGTTACCTGAATCTTTAAATGATATATGTGTGATGCCAGTCCTTTTCCTTCACCTATAGAATCCTTTTCACTCCAAATGACCAAAGATGAATCAGAATATCAGTGAGTCTGCATGGCTTTCTCTCTGATCACTTTCAGGCTACTGATAGCATATCTGCTCCCAGCAGACTCACAGACAGACAGTCAGCGAGAGAAGCAAATGCTCTTATCACTGCCTGCCATATGATGGGATTAGCTGGAGTGTTGTCTAACAAAGCATTAATGAACAGTTTTAATTGCCTGCACGCAAACTCTGCCAAGCCCTGGCTGCACTGCAAACACACACACACAGAGACACACAAACAACATGTGGTTCTGATGCACATTTGTCCCATCTGAAATGCCTGGTATCTATTTTGAACACGCCATGTCATCTCAATCCGCTGCTCTGTGTGACAGAACAGACACATTTAAAGATGTTAAGTTATCATTAACCTCCATTCACTCCCTCACACAACACAGACATAATTGAAATCAATAGACATTTTTGATTATCTTGTGTTTCTATATTATAGTGCAACCTCGCTGAGACACAGGATGGGACCACTAGTGTGATCTAAAAACAGCTCTGATTACAGCAGGGTATTCTGAAAGAACTACACTTCAATAGAAATATTTGTAAATGATGGGTGATGAGAATCACATTGATACAGCAGACATTTCATAAAAAATTAATTTTCAGGAAAGGTGTGAAATGGGGGGACAAGGAACAGATGGTTAGATTTTGGTGGTGATCCAGACCACCATCTGGATCCAGGAATGTTTTAAAAGATTCTTTATCATTGCGAGACAGGGCCAGTTTCAGCAATTGTATATATAACTCCACAGTAAATGGCCAGGGTGCTTGGCAAAAATACAGGATACATACAGGATAAGGGCAATAGGTTCTATAATATATCAAAGATTGATCCAGATCCTGTGAACATTCCAGATATTACAATCCAGAACAGGGGAAAAAAATAGGCTTGTGGGATTTTGGACACTGTAGCAAATAAATATAGAGACATGCAACTAACATCAAATTGTAGCAGAGATTCTGCCGAATTGAAAGTGTATCAAAGGATTTGCAGTATCTTTAATGGCTATAGCTAGAGAAAACTGCCATTACAGAAATATTGATTTTCATGAATAACTATCAAACTAATAATGATATTAAGGTGATTCCCAATGCTAATGTTTGTGGGCGTGGAATCCAATAATGTAAATAAAATAATTCTAGGACTGATAATTTTGGGTGCAAATGACAATATAGGGGGAAATGAGCAGCTTGGTGGAGGTCTGTGCTTTGAGTGCTTTTCTAGTTTTTTCAGCCCTGGTTTTCTAATCTGAGGCAGCATTTTTTAAACAAAAAAAACCAAAAAACTGACAACTGACAATTAGCCACCAGAAAACAAATGTAGCTCCCCACATACATGGCATGATTTACATCAGCATTGTCCACCTTAAGCAACAACTTTGATGGGTGTATGTACTGCAGATGAATGAGAAGAGTGATTTAAATACAATATTTGCAGAATAATTTCAATATTATCATTTTCCAATTTCATCAGCTCCATAGTAGAAGCAGGTATGGGGCAGTATGAGGTTTTAAATAAATGGTGTTACTAAATCGAATCCATTCTGTATTTTAGTGATGAATGGAGACAGAGGAGGCCTGTGTGACAGAGCAGTGAGTGTCACTTCCAGCTGGAAATAGCTGCTTTCTTATGGCACAAAGGAGTAAAGAGCCCCAGACAAATTCTCTTCTCTTCTCTTCTCTTCTCTTCTCTTCTCTTCTCTTCTCTTCTCTTCTCTTCTCTTCTCTTCTCTTCTCTTCTCTTCTCTTGGTAATTGCCATGCCAGAGCCTCACCCAATGAACCCTATGAATCCCATGTCTTCCAGGCTCTGAGCCACTTTGCCACACCACATTTATCACCAAATGTACCAGGGGTGCAGTGGTGCGATGCATGTCAGCAGCAGTTCTCTTTTTTCTTGTGGCTCCTTCAACAATGAGGAGGGGAAAAAAGGAGGGGTTTATTATATGGGAAACATAACATATGTATGTTTCAGCAGTGGATGTAGAAGAGGAAACGAAGTTGAAAGTAATATTTTTGTCTTTTCTTCTTCATCTGTCCTTTACTTTTGTCATTTCTTTTTAATTCGCATTTTGAACAATTGCCAAAACACTAAAGCCCGTTTTCTAAATAAAGCTGTAAACTGTAACTCTAATCAAACTTTAAAAACATTTTATCTACTTAGACATTCACAAAACACATTAGGCAGTGTTGTGTATGTTGACTCAGAATGACACACACACAGTCTCAAAGGTTAAATATACTGTAACTTTCAAACTGTTGGATTTTGCAAACCAAATCAAATGTTCTGTGAGAGAGGCTTGAATTCAAGACGTTGTGTTTAAGTTTCGGCAAAACCAAACATCTTAAAAAAGCTTTTGTGGAGAGACTTTTGGACACTGTGCTTCACTGGAGGCCTCAATAAAAGTATTTTAGTACAGCCAAGATGCTAGGGTCAATAAAAAGGAAATAAACCTTCATCCAGGATATGGGCAGTAGGTCACATGACCACAATACTTAAGGAAAAACCCTAAATGATACCTTCCACTAATATTGCATATGTTTTAATCTGAAGTGCTTCCTGCTAACCTTTATATTATAGAGTATATACGACAAGTGTTAGGAATGAAATAGAGGTGCTTAAAACACTCGTTAATAAATATTCACTATGCTACAACGAGTTATTGCACAGAAAGTAACATCAACCCAGGATGCATCATATGTCAACAGACTCCAGTCATTCTTCCTCTTACCCTAAAGCTGCTTATGCAGAGAGGATGTCATGCCTGCCTGCCCTAGGCTGTCACGCCTTCAGACACACATAAACACACATACATACACAGACAGACGCTATTTACAGTATAATTACTTCCATGACAGTTCAGATGCAAGCCAATCAAACTATTGAAGCATGTAAAGTCTATATATAATATGTATAGAGACATCTATGAGTTCTGTTACAGATCCAAACACATGACCCATGGTACACCCATCTGTATTTTCTGCTGATAAAAAAAGAAAATATGTACTGTCAATAACACAGTATTGCCTATTAGAGCTGGTTTCTTTTTCATTTCATTTCATTCAATATCTACTATTATTCATATTCAGGGTAGTGTGCAGAATTTTGCAGACATTGCTTTCAGTAGCTATGTAAATCCAGTATGAGTGAATCATTCAGTCATCTACTATATGCTGGATCGGTATACAGTCCTCTCTGTCTCTCTCGCTCTCTCTCTCTCTCTCTCTCCAAATCCCATACCACTGGAGCAGAACATGCACTTGTCTTTGCTTCATGCTTCAATTTTAATGTTACTGAACAGCATGCTGAGAGAGATCTGATGTAATTAGGTGAATGTTTGAGAGGCAGTTGGATATTAACAGGGATTTCACCACCCGACATGCTGATGAATGCCAGGAGCACATCTCCTGCAGTCACTTTATGTTTGCAGACAGATGTTCTTTAAGGCCCCCCACCCCATCATGAAATTGTTGGACACAATCACTGTTAGTGGTTAAATGATGGTAAAAAGTGTGGTTTGAATAGATATTTGAATAAAATCTTTGTCTTGTTGTTTCTTGATGATGGGAGAAGTGTGCATCATTAATTTGAAAATGCAGGAAACTGCTGCTTGTTCTTCCTGTGTGAAGCTACAAATCAATGTTCTTGTTCTATGACTATACAACAACCCTAATGGTGCGTTTTCCTCCTTGTAACCATGACAACCATATTGACCTCCATATTGCATTTAAGTAAACCATGAATGTTTCCTAAATCAAACTATGACCATTGCACTACTGCAGGTTAACCACATCTTTGATGACAAAGATACGTCTGCAACTGGTATGCCAAGGGATCATATCACAGGCTAAGGAAGACTGACATAAAGTATGGTCACTTAAGTTTGGGACTTTGCACCATTGCACCATTTTCCAATGCATTTATGTGGGCAATGGAAATGCCTTTTAAATTATAGTTTGATGTTCTGTTTTGTTTTTTGCTACTGCTATACCTTTGCATACATTGTTGAAAACAGCAATATCAGTTACCAAACATAACAGACAAGATTGTATTGGTTTTTTTGTTTGTTTGTTTGTTTGTTTGTTTTTTTCTTTTTGGGATTCTGTGTTTCTTTTTTAAAATTGTAAGTATTACTTTCCAGTAAACCTTTTAAGTCTCCACTGAGTTATTTGGTTACAATGTTGAAGAATTCAAGAATGTCACACACAGAGACACAAAAAAAAAAGGACATGCTTCAAAGAAAAAATGGTAGAGACAGATTACAGATTAAGCGTGCCACATTCAGATCTCTAACTCTCCTCTGTCTCCTTTCTCATGGTAAATGCTTTCCTTTTCTCTGTTTGGAGAAAATAGTGGGAAACAGTGAGTCAGACTGAAGTGGTGAGAGCTGGACTGGACTGTTAATGCTACTCAATGAATTAAGGGTTGGTTCTGCTGGTTTACCATTTGAATGACCGAGAGGCTTGGGAAGGTGGCAAGTTCTGGACACAAAGGCATGCTTTGCTGCCAGAATACGCTTTGGTTCACATCTACATGTCTAAATATTTGCCTCCAGAAACACAGGGTGTTGAGCATTAGTAGGAAAGACATTATACATTATACAAGACTAAAAAAAAAAACTCTCTCTCTCTCCCGCTCTCTCTCTATATATACAGTATATATATATATATATATATACATGTACATATATCATATACATATATGAGAAAACTACAGTAGTGACTTGCATATCATGAATTGGTCTGTTGCAAAGATAAGTATCCCACTGATTAGCCTACCTGTGGTTGTTTTAACTGCAAGTATCAGATTCCAAATTGTAACTCTCATGACACAGTTTTGATGCTTTGCTTGCTTTAAGCTTTCAGGGTCCATTATAAGGACACAGATCACTGTCTATAGCTCTTGAAGCTAGAACCATAGATGAATGTGCACAAATGGAGATCTCTGGCTATTTAGCCCTCAAGATAAATACAGGATATATACACAGAATCCTTATTTGCAACTGCTAATCAGCAGGGATTAATAGGTCTCTCCTGATTGGCGGAATGGGCACAGGCCCATGACAGCTATTCCACAGAGCTATTTGAAGGGCCAAAATGTATTCAGAGAGTTTGGGTACAAATGTAACCCCTGATTTGATGCACTTTTTGGGCTGATTGTTTTTCCTTTTACAGAACTGATTGTGTGTTTTAGGGAATTAAGTGGTTGAGAGATGTAAAAATGATGATGTAGGTGAACACATTCAGCATTTCACATGCCTCATCATCAGAGTCCCCATTACACACAGTTACTGCCGAAGTTTTAAATTTTATGAGGAAAATTAGTACCACATTGTGTTATTAAAAGCCCATGTGGTTGTACTTCCTAAATGTGTGCCTTAGTCATTAGAGTTTATTTAACAGTATGATATTTAACACTGAACAAAAGTGAGGATATACAATATATATAACAAATTTGATATCGTTCCCTGAAGCTTGGGCCTATTCCTTTTTTTAAAAGTAAAATCATGAATACAAAACAGAAATTAAGATGTTTAAGATCTGGATGATCAAAACATCAGGAACAAGTTGAATCTGTTGACCACTCTATTAATCATGCAGGCCACTGCATGTGTCAAATAGTGGAACAGTGCATTCTTTTCATTTTCACATTGCACAAAATTCCCCTGTCCCTCCATCCTCACTTCCTTTTCCGCAATATAATATCTCCAGGCAGTCTTGCAAGACAATGGTGCACAATTGCCTGGAGCAAAAAGCACTGTGGCACTGACAAATAGTCTCACTGAGAAGGAGACATTATGTCCTCACATCAGAGTAAAATACCTCCTATTTATCTCAGCCAAGGCCAGCGAGGGATAAAAGAGCAAGAAGGAAAAAGGAAGGGAAAATGTAGAGAAAAAGTCAGAGCGATTAAGACACACACGGAGAGAGAGAGAGAGAGAGAGAGAGAGAGAGAGAGAGATGGAGAAATAAGCCATGTGCTGCCGAGATTT
Source organism: Brachirus orientalis (assembly GCA_016785285.1). Classification (NCBI taxonomy): domain Eukaryota; kingdom Metazoa; phylum Chordata; class Actinopteri; order Pleuronectiformes; family Soleidae; genus Brachirus; species Brachirus orientalis. The sequence goes on along the minus strand of JAFBJR010019394.1, from coordinate 506,205 downwards.
TGCGAGATATTCCATGACAACTGCACATGAGGATTCTGAACCATTTTGTCTTATGTTGCCCTTTTGAATATCACATGCCATGTGAGGAAATGCACATTGATAAGGTACAACTGAGTTACACACCCAAAAATAAATGGTAAAGATTATTTTTGTGCAGTAAATTTCAAGGAGTTTGATCAAGACTGAAAAGCTTCAGCAATGCAACACCATTCATTTTTGCATGGGTACGTTAATTGCAGTGAATTTGAGGCTATTAAGGCTTTTTTACCTTAAAAACTGGTAGTATATAATGGAAAGATCTTCATCATCAAACCAGGATGCTAGAAAATAAATTAAAAAAGCATTTAAATAAGACACAGCAATAAATCTAGTACTGGTCACATGCTTTAGAAGGGTTAAATTAATTAATATAAACAATATTACAATAAATGTTTTGGTTATAACATGAAATAAAACATCTACTGTTCCCTATAGTCTATGCAGTTGCACCTTGGCAATTTTTAAAAGCATATTTGCCATTTAGTAGGAAAGAGTGATATTTTTAGTGTTGTGCACTTTAGTGTTGTGCAGTGTTGTGCACTGTCAGATTTCTTTATTGATGTTTGCCCTTGCAACAGTAAAATACTGCACCATTGATTTCATACCAACTTTTTTGTTAATTTATTGTTCAGTTACTTTCCTTTATACAGTGTCCTAACAATGGACCTGATCATGCTTCAAGACTAACACAACCACAGGCACTCAGTTGCTATTAAAACAACATTATCACTGGGTGGGCAAATGACTTCTGGTAATTTGGAAATTAAAAAAAGTACAACCTGGACACATCACCAATCCACTTCAGGGCTAAGATACAGAAACAATTATCCATTCACCTTCACATTCTCACCTGAATTTAGAATCTCCAGTTATCCTAACACCAATCTGCATTCCTTGGACTGGACAAAAGGCTAGCTTTAGAACATAAGAAATTGAATCGGTGTAGGTCAATGCAAAGAACAAATATCCATGGAAATATAATAAAGAACACACCTGAAGCCTGGCAAACTCCCACGGTGAAAGGAATTATACTGTACATACTGGCAGGTTTAGGTTGGTGTCCTGTTTGCAACTTATATGTCAATAAATGTTGGTGTTGCCATTTTTAGTGGAGTCACCTCCCTCCCGTTCTTCACACTGACTGACTCATGAAACAAGGTGTTTGTGGTGTATGAACATACAGTAAGTTAGGAAAGGAGTCATGTTGCGGGTCACTTCTTTTAAGGCAGGTGAATTGTAGTTTTCTTTGCTCAAATTTGAACTGTGACCAGTTCCTATAATTGAAGGAGTTATATTAAATGAGCACATGTGCATTACCACATACTTCTCTTATATAAAACCACATTTTGTATATATTTTTTTCAGCAATTTTAGATTTAATCTAATGTAAGTAAAGGAGATGGACATGACCTTGTCAATCAAACAAAACTAAAAGCAACGACAAAAGTAACAACCAAAACACCATCCAATGTTTTCATTGCATGTTACTGCCCCTCTTGTAGCCTGCAATTAAAATATCAAATGCCATGTCCTGTATTTGTCCCCAAACAGGTGACATCAAACTAAATGTCACACAGACTTGATTTTCTGGAGCAACCAATTTCACAGTGTAACCATAAAATGTCTGTGTGTCTCTGTGGTCTTTCATTTGTGAAGGAAAACAAGTGCTTCACAGTCATGGGTTGTGCTTGTGTGTGGTTGCTCTCCACTAATCCGAGGTGCACACTCTCGTCTTCCTTGCCCCAGAAAATTACCAGAGATCATTGTCGGTTCAAGGTCAGCCAAAGCCTTGAGTGGGGTGAAATGGAAGGGATTCAGCCCCTTCTCCACCTTGCCCAGCCCCCTCTGCAGTAGAAGCCACTGTGTTGCAGATGTAATTATCTCAACAATGTGTGAGGTGCCTTTGCACTGTGTGCCCTGCATTAGGTTTTTTACCAGTGCTTCCCATAGTTCCCCTGTTCCGCTTTTTTTATATTTCAACAAGCAGCTCAGTTTAAAATCTTAATATTTGGATGAAATGTAACACCTATTCTGATAATTATCTTTTGCCATTTAAAGAAAAACTGTCAATCCCAAGAAAATAAGTCCATGTCCCTGCAGCATAAGCTGTAGTCTTTTGTGGAACAGCTACGTGAAATGAATTAATTGATATGTTGTTTTTTTTGTTTTTTTCAAATGCAGATATATGCCATTTGCACACAACTTTATAATAAAGCTGAAACCACACTGATATGACAACAATATGAAGAATTTTGCACAACAAACATCTTCAGTACAGAAAAGCATGTTTTATAATTTGTGTCACTGTGTCAGGGATTGTCAGGCTCTCAGGGATTTCTGTGAGCTGAGGCATAACACAAGAAGAGCTAAAGGCAATGGGTATTTGAATAGAAAGCTCTGATAGTATCCAGTCTTTTAACATTTAGGGCAATTTATAGTGCACAGGGGAATGTGGCGGGGAGGGGGGGTGCTGGGGGGCTTGGCCCCTTTCATAAAGTTAGTGAATGCCCTGAGTGGTGCAAGGAGAAAAGAAAGGCCCAGCAGCTTTGGAAACTGATGATCCATGATGCCTTTATGCTTCGCTGGTCTGCATTACTACAACTTCTACCAACCTTCTGTTTTTTTGGTTCCCCCCCCCCCCCCCCCCCCAATCTTCTACTCTAGCATTATCTGCTGATGGAGAGAGCCAGACTACAATCCCTGAATACAGAGTTATTAGTTATTATCACAAAGTCTATGCTCAAAGTCTCTCACAGCTTGTCTTCACACTTACTGATGACTGGAGGCAGTGGGTGCACACACACAGTATGACATTTGCTTACTTCCTTCATAGCTTTTCAATTTTCTCTGTATCGCTTGTCATTTCTGACTGCTTCAGCCCTGTTCCTTTGCATCTCTTTCTCTATTTCTCTCTTACCCATGTTCAACCACAGAGAGGATGGAAATGGTTTTAATTTGAAGTGCATTTGGTGTCTCAATATGACAAAGGAATTTTTTATTTTTAGACCCACTGTCCTAATACTGGTGGATTCGGTAAGGGTTAAACTAAGGTCAGCAACCTTTCCAATACTGAAAGGCCTGCAGGTTACAGGAAAAATACTCAACATTAAAATACTTCTTTTTACTGTTTATACCCCAGAAATGATTTGAAAGAAAAAATGCACTGTGCAACAAAAGTCTACATTGGACAACAGCATTATTTGAGCTTGGTGGAATTGTTAGCTGACATGAGCCATCAAATGCCCTATATGTGGGAATGAAGGGAAATGTCATAGTTGCTCAAATGATATCTTGAAACACATGATTTTTTTCATCATTTCTGACAACGTGGCATGCTAATGACAAAACCTATTTTTGGTTGGAGATGAATTCCACACAAAATGTCTTATTCAACCATCCTGAGAGCAAAGACAATTCTACTGCAAATTAATTGTCTTTTGCCATCCAACAAATCAATTAAAAACCTGTTACATTCAATCAGCACACACCAATAAACTCATGAGAGTTAAGGCATGATAATAGTTTCATTTTGCCATTTTCACAAAATTGTTTCAAAACTGACATTTATTTATTTATTTATTCATTTATTTCTAATATGCAATGCAGAGGCATAATTATGAAATCACTAAATGGGACCTCCCATTGCCCAAGGCTCAGCAAGTCAGATAGCACCACTCTTCATGCTGCAGTTAACTCATTACACTTGTTATTATCTGCAGGCTGTTGTGTGTTCCAGGCTCACATTTGCTCTAAGTGTCTGTGTGGGAACTAAACTAGTTAGAATTGTAAAATAGATTATTTTGTAGTTACCCTTTGCTGATCAGAGCAAATATTATCACATAGTATACAGTAAAGTGAGAGTCGCCAGAGTCACGTAAATACTTAGGGTCAGACATGTAGTCAGGGGTCAAGTGTCTCATCAGTTCTGACTCAACAGCATCAACAGTAGACTATGCCGTTTTTTCCCAGGTGGGAACCTGGACCTCATATGTAAGATATGATCCATGATATGATCCATAGATCATTTATTGCATACATGTGGTCTGACAATTGGATTTTTTTCTCATGTACTGTATATCTAATGTGAAGAGGTAGGCTAACTGGTTCAGGTGCTCTCTAACTATGCAGGTGATGTTTGTGAATCTACTATATGTGAATTGTATTTTTTAAATGAGTTTGTATTTTTATAAATAAAGGATTTGATTCATTCTCCAGTGGAAGAGAGGATCTGGACTAGCCTGACTGCGTCTGACTCATGTGGAGAGAGAGAGAGAGACAGAGAGAGAGAGAGAGAGAGAGAGAGAAAGCATGACCTCAAGTCTCCCCACTGTCCACCCCTCACCATTCATCCATCCATTCTTAATGGGACAGGCCTCCTCTAACCTGGCTGTTTAATACACATTAATGTCAGCGCTTCCCTCAGCTGGAAGTCTGGCTTTGGAGGCTTTGGGCAACTGTATCTTGTTTAGAGACCATGAAAAATATACTGTACTGTATGTTTCTAAAGTAATTCTGATGATTAGTCACACATGTTAAATATAATGGGCAAATATTAATGTTCAGATTTGAAATCAGAAATGTATGTAGGACTGTATAGTACTTTACAGCACTTAAAATCTTAAGTCTGTGTGCAACGGTATTTATGGTGAATATTTTTAAATATGCTGTGGGTTGAATTCATAACATGAACAAAGACTGTATTTTGACTCAACCAAAAGAAAGTCTCTGTGCCAGCTTTGTCATTTAAACAAATTAGTTTGATTGGCAAAGGAGAAGACTGCATTATCTCACCATTAGACAACCTTTTCAGTCTGGTTACTGATGAACAGGATGTAAAATGTAAAGAAAGTCAATATGGGTAAAAGGTAAATGATAATCATGCTTTGTGAAATGTCAACACTTACAGAATACCCTTTATAAAATTCCACTGGCATAACGGTGAAGAGCTATGAACCAATTAAAAATACTATATAACCCAGAGCAAGCATTTAAGACAAGTTCCCATGTTTGTTTATCTATTAATGATGAATATTCATTTACTGAGTGAAAATGAAATGAAGTGGTGCTTGACACTAAAGTTCATTAATCTGAAACAAGAAACAGTAGGAGAGGGGTTATGGAGAATGCAGCTCCCTGCTGGTAAGCAGTTCTGGTTGACAGGCATGATGATGTTAGTTTTACATTAACTTGGTAATATTCTACCCCAGAGGTGCTACGAAATATGCCTCCATCAGAGAAGACTGTGATGAAACAAATTCCTAATGATGTTGACAGAGTGCTCATTAGTAGTAGATTTTTTTTTATGGTTTTGATTTAGGATACTTGGTCTGCTGGCTAATATACAGAACAGCTTGGCCTGAGTGCTGCATTACAAACAAATAAAACTGCTACTGCTTATTTGTTCAGCAAAATTGTTAACTATAGTCATCTCTGACAGTCTTTATTAAGAAGTGATAGCCTACATAAGGACATAAACAGAACATACTTGTGACTTCTGAAGACCCTAAATGTTAGTAAAACAAAAAAAAACAGATATTCATGTGAACAATCTGTTCAAGCTGATTATAAACCACAGTTTCATTTTATATGATTTCACATATAGTACATGTGAAGCTCAATGCAGCACCACGTATACTCAACAACCTTATTAGTATGCTTAATATTGCCTGGCTCCCTGACCTCTCACTTTGCAGTTGTTGCCCAACTGCAACACCAGTGAGGTCAGTGAGTTGAGGGTGGGGGTACCATTGGTGTTTGGCCCCGCTGTGGGGACCAGGCCAGCTCGACAGGCCTGGCCACATCTAGGTGAGCTGGCTTGAAATAGTCTACCAAAACTCATTACAATCTGCTGCCAATGTCCATAAATAGATATTTGTCCCCTCTTTCCAAAACACGCTAAGGCCCTCTCCATGCTAAGGGTAGTCACAATGAAGTCAGCCAACTGAAGCCCAACAGGGAAGTGAGAATGAGGGAGGCCATGGCTGGCAGTGGGAACAGGTGCAAAAACCCTTGTGTCGTCCAGAAGCATGGATCAATGATGAGTTGTAGACCAAGGAACCATGGTGCTGGGGACAAAATGGGGACAAAATGGTGCCTTGGTGCCTGAAAAATCTGGCCATAAACCAGCTTCAGGTCTACTTTCATTGCTCTAATTCTAATGCCCAGCATAACCCTCAGGAGTCTGTTGATCCAGTTGCTGTCTTTGCAGCTGGCATTCAGAACAGCTTTCACTGACCAATGTGGAAATGATTAAAACTGTCCGTTAGCCTTAGGATGATGCGTGGTAGTGCAGCGGAGCTTCATCCCCAGGTTCCCTCAGTCAGAGGATTTGTCTGAAACGGTACTGAAATTGATGGTGCAAATAAATGCCCCCGTCACCTCCACAGATGCGGCCAATGTCAGTGGTACTGCTCCACCTTAGCCCACTCAACACAGGTATCAGTAGGATGCATGTGCAAATCATGTCACGGTGAAGAGCAGCCAATTTCTCACCTTTATCATGTAAGTGCATAACTAGTTTATTCCAGCAATAGAAAAAACTGAAAATCCTAATAGCACTGCACATCACACCAAAAAGACATGCTGTAATATTTAACACATCATTTAAAAGGTATCATGATCCCTAGACAACAATATTTACATCACAACTGTGAGTACTGAACATGAAATGCTTTGAATACAACACTCTGCCATTATAATTCAACTACATGAAGAAACACGCTAACAAAACCCGGCATTTATATTCAACATCTGTAGAAATATAAATGAATTAAGTATACAATTATTACAAAGAATCTGTTAGGACATAATTATTTGGCCATTCAGTACACTGAAAGGCAAAAGTGATCACATGAAAATAGATTTTTGCTCTAAGCACAGCTCAAACTTACCTTTGACCTTAGATTTTGCAGTTTTTGTTTTTGTCTGCCTTCCTCAGCTAGTGTTTGATTCATTTTTTGAAACTTGACTTCTACCACCCAGGCATGGGTACAGATACTCTGGTCTATTCGGGGATTGAGACGAAACCAGCCATTAATCTATCACTTTCAAGACATGTCCATTGTGTATCAGAGGGGCCAGCGTGTTGCCACAACACATACTCAATGCAAGCATGCACACATCTACATCCACACACACAAATCCCCGTGGTACTTTAGAGAGGTAACCTTCTATGAGCCCAGCAGTTAGTAGCGTGTGTTATTGTTCCAGAGAGGGACAGGGTTTCCCCTGTTACCCCATCTGAATAGCCACCTCAGGTTTACAGCAGGTTGCTGCTCTCCTCTGAGCCTGTATGATTAATGGTTTACGGCCATAAATCTAGGTCACCAATGACAGCATTGTTATAACATAATGTGAAAAGATTGTCGTCATTCATTATAAGTAAATGAGCTGTCTGTCAGGAAATACTGAGTATGTGAATAGTGGTAGACCAATCATGCATTGTCAGGTTATTACAATAGCGCTTTAAGCAATGCTCAATTACACCATATGATAAGGTAAAAAATAAGTGACTACCCTATTTGTCTTTAGAATTATCCAGCTAAGTCTTCCTCTGTTGCCTCGCTTCTGGTTAAATCTTTCCCTCCACTATATAGTGGAGAGTTTTCTTACTTCTAATGCATATTTTAAAATATGCAGTTGACACATGTGAAACATGTTTAGTTTATAAGCTTAATATAAAACAATAAAAGAGGGGCTTCTACACCTGGATTTTCCAGACACCTAAGCTATATGATTTAAGTAATCAAGTAAAAAAATAGACATATGAGCTGATGTCAGTGGTTTGCTAATGCAATCAAGTGCAACTGAGACTCAAGATTCTGGTGGTTTCAATATACGACACTATAGCAACTGATTTCACTGATCACAGTTTCAAAATGACTCATTAAGAAAAAAGGTCCAGTCTGTAGGATTTAGGGACATCTATTGGTAGAAATATCATATACATTCACTATTATGTTTTATGCACATATGACCATCTAAATCTAAGAATCGCTGATTTCATTGTCTTAGCATGAGCCCCTTATGTTTGCATCAGGTGTGGGTCCTTTCCCACAGTTTTACCATGAATGTTTTACAGTAGGTCAAAAGAGGAACAAACATTGGCTCTATAGGGCCTTTTAGATCTTTATGTTAACCAAAGACTAGCATAAATATTCTCTTACACAGGGCAAGGTGCAGGATGTGGCAAGAGGTAGTAAGTTGTTTGCAATTTACAACCTTACCATTAGATGTCAATAAATCCCACTCAGGGGATCTTTTTATTCATTGTCTACTGCTTTATCCCCCATATGAGAGGGCAAAAGGGCAAAAGGGCCCAAAATACATTATAGTCATTGACTACTGCTTGAATTGACCTTCTGCAGTTTATTTCTGTGGCACTTGTCAAAGTGGAGTCAAAGAACGCCCAAGTTATAGCTTACAAAATAAAATAGACTCATGACAATTAACCAGCCCATCACAGGGCAAGCAGACAAACAACCATTCACTGTCACAATATCTGATAATCTGCATGTTTTTAGACTGCGGGACAAAGCCAAAGTAACTGGATGGAATCCACACACACATAGAACATGCATCTACACACAGAAAGGCCCTTGGTGAAACCAGGACCGCACCAGAGACCTTCCTGCTGTGAGGCAAACAATGCTAGCCATTGCTTCTCTTATTTAATATCTTGAATGTCAAAGAAAATCAACCACTGTCAAGCAGTAGAGAATATAAGGAAGCAAGTTACACTTCAATTCTTGTGTTGGAAGTAAGAAAAATAGGGAAGTGGAAAGGATCTGAGCAACTTTGACCAAGACCATACTGTAATGCTAGAGGACTCAGAACAGCACTTATACAAAAGAGGTGAAGAACTGATGAACCTACAGCTGACACAAGAGCTACTATGGCATAAATTCCTTTAATAAAGTAAACTCTAACTCTTATAGAAAATTGTTAGAACACATACCACAACTTACACACCCTATACAGCAGCTGCCGATCTCTTGACCTCAAGGTTTCAAGGCTGTCAAGGCTTGACTGTGAGGAACAGGTTCCTACATATGGGACAGAAAATTAATATGTAATGCTTATATGCTTCTCATTTTCATATTAATGGAGCCCTGCAGCAGTTACCGCAACAGAAGTAAGGATGCCCAAAGGTGATGTTTAACCCTCCCACAATCCAAAGGATTCCGATTGGTCATGCCCTGGAAAAAGTTGTGTGACTGTGTGTTGTGCATCTGTTTGTCTGCTTTCCTGCCTGCCAGTCTGTCGCAGGATTTTTTAAAACAAATGAATGAAAGGATTTTTTAAAACAAATGAAACCACTGAATTCTGGAGCGGTTACAGATAAGCAGGCAGATCCAGGAACAATTTTATCGACATGGCAAGATACAGCGTTAGAATGGGTGCATGTATTGTATGTTATAACCTAAACCCTAATTCCTAAAGATGCTTTCAATTAACCGTCCATACTGACTTCCACATCCTCACATTTCAGGATGCTGTAACTCAAATCTGCTTTGAACTTCAAATTTAGGTGAGCACTTTCATCTTGACAAAAAGAACAGTTTCAGAACATCTTATAGAGGTCCATTTATTCCTGACTATACAACATCACCTCTTTTGCCCTCCTGCAGTGAAAGATTCATGTGGTCTCTGACCTCAGGCCACACTGACCAACAAATTATTTTGGAAGTTAAAAGGTCGGGACATATTTTACCCCTCCTCTCTTTGACCTGCAGGTTGTCTGTCACTTCTGGTTATGTTCTTTTTGAAGGAAATCTGCCTGCAGAAAGCACATCTCATTGTCCTCTGTTTAAAATTAACAGCAGATTCCAACCGGCGAACCAAATGGTCACATAAACAGGATTATGTCAAGTTTGAACCAAGGCAGTGACTCATCACCTGTACATTAATGGGGGAATCCATCCTCAAGCAAAACTCTTTCATGTAGTTTTCCAAGGAGACCTTTATCCCAAGAGTTTTGTAAACATGTTTTATGTCAAACTTCCCTGACTCCCCGTTAAAGGCTGAAATGCATCAAGTAAACGTTTGTTTTTATGTTTAAAATGACTGTGTCACTTTATTAAATGCATTTTAATAATTTAAAAGAGTGCCCTTTTAGTTTTTGGCTTGTCCTTTAAATTTGTATGCTTAGGACACTTGAGCATTCACAGTTACAAATGATTGCCGTGTCCAGTGTTTAATTTTTGTTATGTACTTTTGCCTTGAGTTGAATCCCCTCCTTTTGTTAATATCTACCTGTTCTGGTTCCAACAGATCAGAATGGCCTGTTCAATACTTCTAGTTGTATCAGTATGGACATGCTAAACACTCAAAATAATTATTATTACATAACAAAACATAGGCCAGATTAGCTTCATTCTACAAAAAAACAAAAAATAAATAAATAAATAAAAATAACAATGTACCAGATGAAAGTCCAGAGTGCAACAGTATATCTCTCATCTTGAAATGACCAAACCATACTGATCCAGCAGCTAAAGAAGAGCAAAATAATGTCTACTTTATTGAACAATCACAATATTCTTCCTCTTCTTCAATCACAACTCCAGCTTAGAACAGAGAAAATGTCATTGATCACGCTAATTTGAGTTGATCATCAATGTACGTGGTATGTTCCAAATGACGAATAATCTCAAATCCTCCACCCTCCCAATTGTCATGATAAGCTGTCAACATGGTAAATGTTCAAGCGCTGAAGCAAATAACGCATGGGGGGCCATTTCTGAATGACAGCCACATTGTTTAGGTGAAATAAAGCCATAAATGGCGATAATTTTTCTGGAGTCAAACTGTCACACAACAAAATATTATAAATCAAAATGTCAATCCGTGGAACAAAGATGAATATGACAATAAGGCAATAAGGATCACTGACTCGGAGGATGTAACAGGAAGAGTGCGTATCTCAATCATGTCCATTTAGATTTAGAAGCTGAAATAAAAATAAAATGTGTATGAATTTAAAAAAAAAAAATGCAGACATAGCTTTGAGCATATAAAATGCATATTTACATCTACTTTTGTAGGCTGGAAAGATATTTAGTGCTAATTAACTTTTTTTCATGCATCTGAAGATTTTGATTCCACTTTTCTTTTATTTTGTTCATAAAAACAAGCCAAGCAAACTTTGAACAGTGACATATTTCCATATTTCAGAAATTAAATCTGATTTTTTAGTGGTGTGTTTATATACTTGGTAAAAATGGGGGGAAAAAAACTATCTTTAAATATTTTTTAACCGTCAGAAGAAAAAAAAGGAAGAAAAAAAGGGAATGAGAAAAAATTGAGAGACTACCCTCCACAATAACTGCATGCACAATAGTCACTTCTCCTTTGCAAACATATGCAAAAGAAAAACAAAGATGGACCATTCCTCTTTCCTCGCTTTGGCAAGTCTTCAAATGTAAATAAAATGATTGTTACAATTATCTGCCATTTCACAGCATTTGTCACAGTGCTCTGCCTAAATGCCTTTTTTTAATGCAAAGAAAAAAACAGACACGGAAAATCTAGTTTTCTCTCCCCCCTCCAAACGCCACTGTAATGAATTGCCATGAATGACAAGAAGACAGTGTAGTGAGAAGCCTTTTTCTTGTCTCCATTAGCAGGTCCTGTGTTTCCAGAGAGCATCAAAGAGAGAGGAGCAGAAGAACGTGTGGGGGGGGGGGAGGCAGGCTGTAAGCTTCAAGCTGCACACAGAGATAAAGACCAGACATGTCTGTGCTTGTGTGTGTATGTGAGGGGAGGATTGGGCTGACTTTGACTGGCTCTGCTCCATTGTGACAGCAGCTCCTAAGAAGCTGCACACTGCCACATGATGGACACGGGTTGGAATTGCACAGATAACATCTGCGACACCTGCCCTCCTCTGTAGTGTCTGTGTGATAGTGTATTTTAGCCCCAGGACACACAAGCTTTGCAAATGTGTGCCTTGAAAACATGCAGTATGTAAACTGAAGGTCACTGGCCCTTAAAATGTTGCAATTATATACATTTGATGCATTGTGTGTGTGTTGGGGGTTGTAAAGTTAAACCTTGTGTTGAGGAAAAAATGGAGGTCAAAATACAATGTAAAGGGGCAAATGGTACAAAAGGAGGAGACGGAATGCAGTGTGAGAAATAAAGAAATGACTGGTTGAAGAGAAACAGACTAAAAAAAGGAAAATGCTGAAATTACGTCTTGTTCCCTCGGCACAGCTGCCTTACACATTACTCTTCAACCCTGTTAAAGAGATTTCTGCTGGGCTTTAGTTGAAATGACATAAGTTGGTTTCCCTGGACAAAGTTTTGATGTTCGACTACAAACCCTCTGCTAAAATTTTACTCTGGATGTCCTTCCTGATGCAACCCACGAGGATCAGTTGAATGTGTCCATTTAACATTGAGCAATGGGCATTGGGTGCCTTGCTCAATGTTAATGTGAGGACCAAAAGTAGTATAGAGTGAGGACATTTTGACAAAGTGAGGACATTTTGGCTGGTCTTCATTTCTTTAAAGGGCTTTTTCAGGGTTAAGACCTGGTTTTAGGGTTAGGGTTAGTATTGGGTTTAGGTTAGGGTAAGGGTTAAACATCTAGTTGTGATGATTTAGGTAAGGGGCTGTGGAATGCATTATGTCTACGAGGGTCCTCACTATGATAGAAGCGCAGATGTGTGTGTGTGTGCGCGTGGGTGCGCGTGCGTGTGTAATGGGGCCTGTGGGGTCCTACTGTATGCATTCATTGGCATGTGTTGGATGAGCAATGTGTGTGAAATGCATGTCTGCGTGTAGTCATTTATATGCACGCCTGTCAGTGTTTGTGTGTCTTTGTGCGTTCATGTGTCTGAGAGGGCCAGGCTTTTGTCTGTGTGCAGTGCATTATTCTTCATTAGAAACATGTGAGTGACTCTGTCTATTCCAGAATTGCCCCTGGGTTCAAGTCAATCCACCGCCCAGGCACCTTCACCTAGACACTCATGCACATTCAGCGTGTGCAGTGTATACAGATAACAAAAATTAAATATTGACATTTTGGAGTTGCATCTTAGCCTAACCTGGCAGTTTCATCTCTGTATATAAATAGTGACAGAATAACAATGCGGTGCATGAATGTTTCACTGATTTCTTTCACTTTCACAAATTCTATCACTTTTCAAATGAATAAAAAGACATTTGATAATGACATTGTCAGAAGGAAAACTTGATAAAAAATGACCAAGATATAGTATGCAAATTGACTACATAATAAAATCTATTATAAAGTTTGGCCATTATCTTGGGATATGGTCATATTTTGATGTAATATCTTCATCATGTATGCTCTTTCAATTAGCTTTAATTTTAAATCAATTTAAATACATTGTACAATCCACACACTCTCTATACTTACTGTAAATACCATAATAAAAATAACAAAAATAATCATGAATCCTTATTTTGATGTTATATACCACATCATGATGTAAGCTACCTTAAATCCAGACTTTTGCAGATTATTCAGAGGTGTAATTAGAGGAATCTGAATGATGCTTAAGGATGAATAGACTTGCATGATGAGCCTTCCTGGTCTTTATTGATTTGACTGAATATAGTCGATCTCCACTTTGCTGGCTTTTTGCTAGGATGGAATAATCCAGTATGTGAACACCTCTGTATTTCTGCTTAGTAGGGGAGAATAAAGCTTTCGGTTTGTGAGGGATTTTTTTCCTATTGAGAATTTTTCATCTGTAAAATTTCTTCTCCTCTTTTTTTCAAATGGTCACCACCATATCTTAAACAAACATGGGCAAATGATTGAAAAGCAGACAAAGAGTGTACAGCGATAGCAGATTACATAAGTCCTTCCCCTCACATGCCTGAATATGTGACTGCAAAAAGCCCAAGATACTGCGAGATGAAGGAAGGCAGCAGGAGGAAAAGAGGTGGGGGAACCAGAGGAAATTGGAGAAAATTAAGTGGAAGAGGGGGAGGAGAGGGATTAGAGAGAGAGAGAGAGAAAGGATGAGTGAGAGTGAGAGAGGCCAATGAGAGGTTTATAAAAAGGAAAGTGGAAATGATGTAGAAGGCGTATGAAGTGGGCCTGTCATTCTAGTTAATGCCAGGCACCTCGTCTCAATGACGGCAAAAAGACTGCTGCTGGAGAGGCCTCTGATACACAGTCTGACAAAAGCTCGTATCAGATACAGCACATCTTAAAAACGGTGACAGGCCAACAAAATGTTGAAATCTAGTCCACAGGAAGGCAGATTGAAGACCTTACTCAGAGTGTGTGGCTGATACAATGTGCCAGCAGTATGTTTCATCCTGCATTCATCCTGAGCACTTTAATTAAAAACAATTAAGTGAAATATAGTTTCTGCATTTAAAAATAAAATCCATACCCAATGGATTGGTATAAATATGTCCTATATAAATAGTGCAATTAAGTGCTTCAATGACATGTTAAAGGTCCAGTGTGTAAAATGTAGGCAAAATTATTTCCATTTGGCAGTAATAATAATAATTTATTACCAGAGAATAGGCCCTTTTAAATTGACATCAGGAGTGGGTCATCTGTGTAAAGGTCGCAGTGTTGGACCAACATGTTTTTAATGAACAAAAAAAAAAAAAACCCTTTTGAGTTTCATTGATAACTGAAGGCTACCAGGTTCTCCAACATTCAATGGGATAGGGCATTTCTTTTTTTATTTATTTCGTTTTGAATCGTTTTAGTACCATTTACTCTAATATACAGTAAATGCCAGAACTGTACCTAAAAGAAATTTGAGATTTCCATTGCATGCCACTTTACTGTATAGTGCACATGCACTTACGTGTATTACTCTTACATGATTATTATGCAATTATTTAACATCTGTTATAGCTGTTAAAGAAGCTTGAGAAGAATATATATTTACTGTTGTTTATAGACAGTTTACATGGTTTGGCTTGGCATGGTTTAAGCTTGTACTTTGGATTATGATGTACATGTCACCATGTTCAGATGTTTGAAGAGCCAAAAAAAAATTAGTCAAGAAAACAGATTAATCTGTTTTTTACATTAATGTGTGAGGGATAATAATATAACATGACATGTTAATGTATTCAATTCTGGACTTTTACTTGTGACAGAGTAGTTTTAAAGTTTGATAATGTTATTCTTCACTGAAGTAAAGGCTTTAAGAGCTTCCTGTCGAGAAGATATAATATCTCAGACATAATATGCAATCACAACTCAAATAAAGTGAAAGAAATGGATAGATGAAGAGCAGCTGTGGTGGAAGAGGTGAAGAAATGACTAGATTTGCAAGTTAAAAAGAGAGTGAGGGAGGAATACAAATGATAGATGAGTGGGAAAATAAACAGGCATAGGAGGATTGAAGAGGTCAAGGTCAACCACACTTCTCTCAGTAGATACTGTATAATGAAGAGGACATCCCATCATCTGAATGTAATGACAGGCATCCTTCAGTCTCCTTTATCATAGCTGTTTGTTTACAGATGCTGAATGAAAGGTGGCAAAGTCAACTCTGAGCGCTAACAGCAGAGTTAATCCCACATGAGAAGTGAAATAAACCAGAGATTTTCTCCTTGTCTTATCTTCAAAGACACCGATCTACTGGTAAGTGGTGGCCTTCAGTTTTTAAAAGGCTTTAGAGAAGGTTGTTTGGATTTCAAAGACTAAAGGAGCTGGGTTCCTCTAAGTAAGACTGTAAACGTTCTACATATTAAAGCAGAATTTATATATACAGTGTATATATATATATATATATATATATATATATATATGTGTGTGTGTGTTTCAGCATTTCCAAAACTTACCAGCAGATGTCACCATTGACCTACAAATCAGTGACATGGCTTTTGATTTGTTAGAATGGCAAAAAACAACTAAAGTATAATGCAAGTCTCTCTAATAGAAAACTCTCGATGGTGGAGCCTATAAGTGATATCATATAATAACAACTAGTGGGCAAAGAAGCAAAGAAGGGTCCGCTTCACACACACACAATAAATCGTATTGCTCTAACTCCTTTTCACCAAAAAAAAACTCATATTATACTCAAGAGCAACTATAATATCAACCCTGGAGGAAGGTCCACTGAAAGGGTGTTGGTTCAGACATCAGTTCCATCAGTCTGCCTGTTGATGTGCCCTCTAATGTGTGAATGGGAGAATATGCAAGCACCATATGAATTCAGTCTATGTTTGATTTACAGCCTGTCAGTTTACATAAATATAATTATTGATCTGTGGTTGATAATTAATCTCTCAGTTTCCCTCCAACACAGTTTTGAATGTTTTTATGTCCTTTGCCTTCTGTGGGCTTGTTTTTTTATTTTTTTTATTCTACACCCAGAACGGGCATGCAGGCTGTTAGTAAACAGTGTGTGGCTTCCTGTGTTCATGGATACAGTCAAGCCGCCTAACTTTTGGCCACAGAGCAGCTTCTCACTCAGCTGCTTTGATGGTATTTGTTGAAAGCTTGGGTTTTCCCAGAAGGGTCCAGGCGTTTGGTATAAGGACATCCTCTTCAAGTTAGATTACCATTTTCTCCACATTTGACCTCTCCACAGTCCTCTCTGAAACACAGGCTTCTGCCCCCTTTCTCCAAACCTTCCTTCAGCCTTTTCATCTCATCATTTTATCCTTTTCTCCCCTCCTGCTATCCCTTCCTCACCCTCTATTTTCTTGTGTAGTGTGATTTTATATGCCCACACACACCCTTGGAAATGTCTGATCAGCCTGAAATAACTCAGAACACCTGCAAGGGAGAAACATGGATCACATGTCTAAAAATCAAGACAGTGTCAAAGTAATATTTTGTTTTCACAGCCAATGCACATTAATAACCATCACTTTAAATGTGCCATGGCGTACTTGGCAGAAGGCTAATGTTCAACTGATGTCCCTTGGCAAGATTTTAAATTGGTCATGAAAACATCCACAAAACAAACATGTTCAATTAACTCCAGAGAAAGCAAGCAAAAGCACAAAAGGAGTCACCACAGCAGATGATATGCACACATGATTTAACAGATTTTTACGTTGGATGCCCTTCCTGATGCAACCCACTGGTATCAATCTCCAAATCTGCATGTTTTTTGGGGGAAAGCCGGAGAACCAGGAGAAAACACACACACACAAGGAGAACATACAAAATCCATGCAGAAAGGCCCTTGTTCTGAGTCTTTTGCTATAATGGCAAGAGTGCTAACCACTACACCAACCATATGGTCCTATTTGACAGCTTGGGAGCATTAATGTAATTGCCCCCCAAAATTATATTCAGTGATTTATAGAAAACGCCCCTCTCTGTGATGGAAAGTGATGTTGTGCTGTAAAGGATGTCCCTGTATACCTGTGTGAGAAATATACTGGTGCCCTTTTAATTTTTGCCCCTGCCCTTCCAAATGCCTGCACATTATACTAGTATGTCTAATGATATGAAACCATTTTTTGGATCAGTTGCAATAAAGCTTAAAGCTTTATTTTGTATTAAGAGGTTCAGTAAACCTTTCCTCTAGTCAAACATTCATTTTCTCTGTATTAGTGTCACATGTAAGGGTTGCTATACGTTGGTGCATAGGCTAATGGATGGATCAGAAATGATTTACACCAAGTCTAGAATAGACTGGTGTTATTTTTTTTAAAAGGAATTTTTATTTTTCTTTATTGTGCACAACAATGATGTACTGTAGGTGGGTATCAATGAAGTTCAAAACAGCTATGTGTTAAAATATGGCATTTCCCATAAATAAAATGTTAAAAATAATAATAATAATAAAAATGGGTGAGTCACTGCATTTCTTTTTCAGTACAACCTTTTTTCCACAATAATATTCATACATGATCGGGAGGATGCAGTAAACCCGCCTTGCTCACTGTGTAACAGTGAAACCCACTCACTGAATCATGGCACTGCGAATCATCCGTGTCGCTTTATTTAGTGAAAGCCCATTTTTATGAGTGTAGATTTGCGCGTGAGCTCCAGTCTGTTATTCAGCCAGGATCAGGAGGGGAGTGATGATGAGGACGCTGGAGGAAGGAAGACCTCTCTTACAAGCCCATGTCCGTCACTCAATTTCTGATTTCCACTAATCTGGAATAAATTTGGAGTCTCTTGGATATCGAAAATGCATGTTCAGTGGTAAGTAAAAAAAAAACAAAGAAAAAAAAACAATAATAATTAATTAATTAAAATAAATGTATTTACATTTTTTGACGCGATTAAAGCCTTTCGTGTCAATTTACAAAAGGCATTTTACATTGAGTTTGTTTATTTATTTTTTTTTATAAATATGAAATTTGAGAACCGTGTCAATAAAACACCTGTAAGAGCTGAAAAGTTTTCACGAACGATCCTGTCGCGGCTCAACAGGTTTGCTGCTCTCCGCTACGACAACACGTTGATCCATCAGGTCTCAGTGGGTTGACACATGTCATTAGGGATAATCATATTGTTCAACTATTAGTGTCGAAATCGGATTTCCTGCCCTGGTGTGATAAGAAACCTCATGTACGTCTCTCAGAATACGCAACAGGTCAGGGGTTTTTTATGACTAATAAACTAACAAATTACAAGGTTCTATCATCACCTTGTAATTTGTTACTTTTTGTGAACTCGGTGAATAATAAGGTTGCTAAATATTTGTGTCGCCCTGTTGTATACACCGAGAGTCTGTATATAACGAGAGCGATATAAATATTTGCATTTGCACAAGGTTTTTTTTTTATAAATGGATGAAGGTGGAACAGCCGCAGACCATCCACGTGTCATTAACCGACATTTATTTTGTTTAGTGGATTGGTAGAGCCAAGGAAGGTGTAAAAATGCGGACTTACAAGAGCAAAAAATTGAATCTTTTCATACAGGAGTGATCCATTCCATTTCCACATCCAAACCAGGATGACAGTTAAAATGAGTCACTTCTGACTTGAGCACTGTAAAAATAACACCTTTCTGTCCCCATTAATGCTCTGAGTGATTTCTCTCTGGCTTTTTCTTTCCTCCTGGGTAGCTATGAGTAAGCAAACACAGATAGATAGATAGATAGATAGATAGATAGATAGATAGATAGATAGATAGATAGATAGATAGATAGATAGATAGATAGATAGATAGCCTCCTTTGTTGTGATCACACAGTCAGATTTGGCACCTTCCCCTGGTGTGAGTGTTAATGTAAGCCAGCTGGACAGTGAGAGCGGAGGAAAGAAAGCAGGAACAATTTAAGCCCATTAATAATGTTTATTATCCAATAAATGTAGAGCGTTATTAACCATCTTACATCTTGTCTTGATCTTGCCCCTTGACATGAAGAAAAATTAAGTGCTTAAAAGTACTAACTGTTGGAAGTAAGGCACTAGTTTGTATTTCTTTTCTTTCTGTTTTCCAGGTATTAATACCAAATGGACGACAGATTAAAACTGCACACATTATGTTTTCAAAGGATTACTTTTTTTCCCACTGGTCGTTATGCCACTAGTGGTACGACCACATCGGCCCAAAAGATTTACATGATGCGACTGGATTAATGGGTGGCCATCTCAACTATGATGGAATCTGGTCCGTCATCTACCACAGATCCTCCTCAGCTCAAGATCAGAAGCTACATCAATAACAGCAACAGCAGCTGGAATGGCCTCCTTGATGGTAACTCACCGAGGCTGAATGACACCCTGACCTACCATGACCGTTTTCATACTGCCCTGCTGGGGGTCTCTCTGGGTCTTCTCTCTCTCCTCACCATTTTTATGAATCTACTAGTCCTCTACGCTGTAAAGAGAGAGAAAAGCCTTCACACTGTTGGAAACCTCTACATTGTGAGCCTGTCGGTGGCAGATCTGATTGTAGGGACCACAGTGATGCCTCTGAACTTGGTGTATTTATTGGAGGATGAATGGAAGCTGGGTCGGGCTGTCTGCCAGTTTTGGCTGATTATGGACTACGTGGCAAGCACAGCCTCGATTTTCAGCTTGTTTATACTGTGTTTAGACCGCTATCGCTCTGTCAGGCAGCCACTTAAGTACCTCAAATATCGAACGAGAGGAAAAGCCAGTGTGATGATTTCTATAGCTTGGCTGTTGTCAATGATGTGGATAATTCCAATTTTAGGATGGCGGTCCTTTACACATGTAGACCTTAAACCGGAGGAGGAGAACAAGTGTGACACAGACTTCCGCTTTGTCACATGGTTTAAGGTTATTACTGCCATCTTCAACTTCTATGTACCCTCAATTTTGATGCTTTGGTTTTACACACACATCTTCTTGGCTGTGAGACAACATCTTAGAGACAGGGAGAGAATCATCCATCCTACTGATTCATTTGGAGAAAATGAGAACGAACAAAATGTGAAAACACCTGAGAAAAATGACTCATCACCCAAGAGGGAGTTTGAGGCTCCACTCAAACATTCCAAAAAACAACACTTGTTAGACCAGAATACTTTGGATCAGACATATTCCCTTGAAGATCCCGATAAAACCAAAACTGCTTCATCTACCTCACGCAGAAACATTGTTGTAACATGCCAGCAGACGTCATTGCTTACAATGTCAACACGACTCAGAATGAAACGAAAGGCAAAAAAGTGTGCTTTGACCACTAAGGACAAGCAACCAGATGCTGCTAATTCTCTGACACAGTCGGTGCAGCAGGACACAAATTGTTCAGAGCGAAATTGTGAGCACAAACTTCAAACATCTTTAAATGAATGTCATGTGAAAATGCCAGACTCAGTTACTGGTGTCTGTGATATCAGTCAGGTTTCAGATGTGCAGAGATACACATCTGTGCTCTATAACCACTATGACCCCAGTAAGGCTCTGCCCTGGAGTGACCAAGTTGTTGAAGATGCCAAACTGGATCCAGACAGCACAGCGACTCTGAGACGGAGTTGGCAAAAGTTTATTGACCAATCACGTCAGCGCATCCAAAGCCTGAGAATCCATAAAGAGCACAAAGCAGCCAAGCAGCTGGGCTTTATAATCGCTGCTTTCTTATTGTGTTGGATACCCTACTTCATAGCTTTCATGGTAATGGCATTCTGCAGAGAATGTGTTCACCATGACCTTCACATGTTTACCATTTGGTTAGGTTATTTCAACTCTACTCTCAATCCTTTCATATACCCACTCTGCAATGGGAACTTCAAACGGGTCTTCAAAAATATTCTAGACATTCGTTAGTAGATGGTGACCAGAAAATAAGTAGAACAAGCTTTAAGGTATCTATTTATATTAGATTTATCAGTTTATTTGTTTTTTTCACTTCTTCACATTGTTTATAACAATTGTTCTGTCATTTCACCCTTCTGTGGAGGGATTTTAAATCCTAACATTTTTTTTAAGTGATTAAAGCTATTTGTCCCATATCTTCTGCTGTGCTTGTTCTTGTTGAATTGGTGAGTGAATCAGCAAATATAACATGTAAACAAAAAATGAGCAGCAAATATCATTTCACAGTGTTGTAGAAAGGCACTCATAAATTTGAGATGCATATATTGATTGGTAGTGATTATATTTGGTAACAAAAGCTGTTACACCTTTTACAATTATCTCGTTTAAACTGTGCATTGTTTTAATGGCTTACTGTATGTCCTTTTATGATTTTATTTTGGTGAGCCAAAGACAAATTTCCACTTTGGTGGAAAATAAAGTTTTACATTAGAATACCTAGAAGCATTTGAAGAGTGCAGACCTCCACCAAGCAATGATAAAGAGTCCTTCAAAAAATACATGGATCCAGATGGTGATCTCGATCAGTGCCAAAATCTGTTCCTTGTCCCGTTACACATCTTTCCTGAAAATTTAATCAAAATCCGTCCATAGCGTTTTGAGTTATATTGCCTTGCCTTGGTGGAGGTAAAAAGCTATTTTGCAATTTTGAATAACAAATATTTTCCAGAGTTGTATTTTTAACATTTGAAATAATGTCTGACATGGGGTTACGATCATTTTAATTCCCAAATGTGGATCAAAAAATCCCTCTTGTTTCCTGTGTATAATAAACACTCAGGCCACTCAGCAAATAAATCAAATCCATTCTGGGTGGTTCTCTGTTCACAGACTGTAAAAATGTAAATAAAAAAATTTGAAAGAGTATTCTAGCTGAGTCGTGTTTTTGCGTCTTAAAGGGAGAGGGATATTTTTAAAAGTTGGAGAATTACAGTACTGTGCAAAAAGTCCTAGGCCACTATTTAATCAATGCTATAATGACTATATAGTATATTATTTCTAAATCATGTTATTGGAACATACTTACCCAATTATTAATCCAGTCTAGGCAACATACAATACATCTCCAAATTTTTTCTTGTAGCCCAACATCACAAATTGTAGCTGCATAAGCATTATGATTTGTGCAATGATTAGACCTATAGATCATATCATCAGGGCAAGCAGTTCTCTATTTTTATACTGGCTAAAGAAACACCACCAACAGGGTTACCATGGGAACCAAAAAAAAATCAACTGTATTTAGTGCCCAAGACCTGCAAAAAGCCAATATAAATGAAATGCTGAGCATTAAAAATATACTGTATGTGCTTAATCTCTTAAAATGAAATGTCCTGTTGACAAAACAAATACAACTCTATTTCATACGTGCATTATTGTTATTGTAAGAAAACCTGCCATGCTAAATGATGTTATTGTGTAAGGCCTTATTTCTTTCAGTGACTGACTCAGAGAGGACCTCTGAAACTTTAAACTCTTCCTATTCACTCATTAACTGTGTTCCTTTTTATTTTGTCATTGATTTATCTTACATGATTTGAAGATGAGGCTCCATGTTTCTCAGATCGGTGTTGCTCACTCAGGTATTGTAGAGTATGAAATGTTTAGAATATTTAAAGTGTTTATGTCATTGTGTTGGATGTCAAATGATAATGGTATCTGTGTGATATGCACAAAAAGGAAGAACTGCATGAAGGAATGTGAACTGGTGTTTATTCTGGTGTGAACAAGGCTTTCAGAAAAACAATGTTACATGATGGGAATTAAAATTACAGAAACAGTAACTGTAAAATTACATTTTGAAAAACAGGCAACTCACATATACATTGTTTATGTAACTTAGAAAACATACACAATTAATTGTTAATTCATAAACTGTTTGAATTCTGAATTTTGGTAGCGGAGGATTGTGCATTTTTCCTCAGCAGTGTAATTTTGACACGGACCCTAAGCCGCTGTGGTGAACAGCGTACAGGTGGAGCTAACTTCCTACTTCCCTGTAAACTTAGATGAAAATGAGATCGTTAATGCCTTTTACCGGTCTCGTTGCGTGGATAAACTAATTAATTTGCCCTGGAAGTTCTCCCGCTGAAGCCGGTGACATTAGCCGATCCTGACATAGTGACTTTACTGATGCTGCAGTTTAACATCCTGGTTCAGCACGACATGAAAAGAAACGGAGCGTACAGGTTGCTGTCAGTTTTCTCCTGCTTTATCGTCTGCGTTTTCTTGTTTTTGTTTTGGTTCTTCATATTTTACTCTATGGTACTCGCACCGTAAAGCCCAGAAGAGCAAGACCTCTACCGTGGTTAGCCAGTCGAGGCTAACATTGCGGACTACTTACCCACAGTGCACTGCTTTGTTGACAGCGTGTCACATGAGCAGCTTCACCAGGAAGTAAGGATATCTGGTAAGTCAATTCGTGTTAATATAATTTTAGCCAAAAAAATGGGTTTTTTGGTTGTTGATCATTAATCTGGACAACCTCAAATGTCATTCTTTTCATCGTCTTGATGTTGTCTCGTGTTGTAACGTGCTTAGATGTAGTTCGTGTTTAAAAACTATAAGAAGAGCTTCTTTCACTTGAGTCTGTAGCAGCTCACTTCTCACTAACATTAAATATGAAACTGAAGCATGCATTAACGTTTGCCATTTTTCTCATTTTTCATTTAAGATTAAGAGATCCAGGTCCAGGTACAAATGATGTCCAGAACCACATTATCCTACAGTGATCTCACGAATAACATCTGTATTTAAATATGTGTGTAGTTAACAATTGACTGAAATGGAAAATTATTGTGAAAATTGTTTTGCCAGTTTTCACTCTGAAGTGGGGGGGTTATGAAGAAGTATTGCAATAAAAATAAATCATCTTTTCTCATGTCAAGCATTTTAGAGGTGTAATTTTAAACGAGGCTCTTAAAAATATGTACATTTTGGGGTTTTTTAAGAGCTTATCCAATTTAAAAACATCTGGCTGCCAAAACACTAATGGAAATTCAACGATGTGATGTGACTGGCTTAATCACCAGCACATGTTCATTTACAGCACATGTAAGTTCACGGACCTCTGGCACTGTAAAGGTTTTCAGACAATTTAAACATTTCATACATCAAAATATTTGGGTAATTCAGGACATTCATGCAAATAATATTTTTTTCTGATGTTTATACTAAACATCATTAAATATTTAATGTTTCCTGTATTTTTCCTTCCACAGGAATGAATTAAGAGGACAGATCATTGCCTGACAGATCAGGCGAAGTAGATAGAACACACTCAGGGCTGCAACTAACAACTATTTTTATAATCGATTAAACTGTTATTCTCTAACTGATATTCTCTCCATTAATTGAGTAGTTGGTTATCCATATATGTTGATTGGTGTTTCCCAAACCTTGAAAGGCTGATGCTGTCTGTTTTGTCCAAAGTTATAAAGTTATATAGGCAACCAAGTGATTACTCATTTTAAAGTCTACTTGCCTGCTGTTGCACAAGCACCTGAGTCCTTCCTTCTTTCAGGTTTCTTCTCTTTCACTTCCCACCTCTTTCGCCACAAGTAAACCACCTATAGCTAGTTTTGTAGCAGAATCTGACCTCTATTACACATTATGTGAATTTTGTAGCTGTCAGGCATATGGTATGCAATGATGTTAGTCTTTCTTCCTCAAACACTCCCATGTTAACCTTGTTTACTTAGAATCACAGAAACCTGACCAGAGGGATATTTTTAAACTGTGTTTCGTCAGTTATTAAAACCTTGTGTCGCTCACAGTAACACATCAGTCACATAGATTAGTTTTGGTTAAATGCAAATTGTTTGAGGGGTGTGTTTATGGTCTTTTCAGTGCATTATGTGAATGAACAGGTGTGGGACAATAATTGGACTTGTGTTATTTATTTAGCGATGTAGAGATGTTTTGTATTTGGTCTCTATTTAGAACACATTCAAAAGCCGGATGTCTTAATTATGTATTTTATTATGTGTAAGCTAACCAACTTGCAATACTCACCAATGTTTATAGCATAGAAACACATATTATGGAAAGACTTATCTATACAACATGTGATGCAGTGGCCTGTAAGTGAAGGTGTGATGGCCTCTGACCCCAGCGGAGCAGCATCGTCACCCGCAGATCTCAAACTGCAGTTCGCTCCCTTCAGCAGTGCTCTGGAGGCAGGTTTCTGGCACCAGCTTACTCAGAAGAAACTCAATGACTATAGGCTGGACGAGAGCCCAAAATGTATCAAAGGATACTACTACAATGGTGAGCAATGTAGTCAGATTCAGTCAGATATAATAAATAATTATGGTTTTTCAGCTGATGTTTTTCATTATATCCATTGTTATGTAGTGTCAAACATTAAAACAGGCTGTACTATGTTTTCTATAGATTAAAAAATTTTAATTAGTTATTAAACCTTTCCATTTTTATCCTTAAGGTGACACAGTTGGTTTCCCCACACGCCTGACTTTGGAGTTCAGTGCGTTTGATGTGTAAGTACGATGCAATACATTTGTCTTTTGCCTACATAAACATATTATTATTACCAGCCTTAAGTTCTTCTGTTGCTGGTAATCCAGAGTTAAATAAAGTTTATCGTCCTGTGTAGATTAGGATTGAACCAAGTTTATATCAGCCCTCACCTTGGACAACAACATGTAGCATGTACGCTGCATTTATTTAGTTTAGTATAGCTGTTTAATTTTCACTTTTGTTGCTAGGGATGGTCCAACTCCAGCTCATTGTTGTCCAGCTGTTGGAACACTGTACAACACCAACACGCTTGATGCCTTTAAGACCACAGATAAAAAGGCTCTGCTGGAGAAGGAAGCCAAAGAGGTAAAACGTGTGCAGTGGCAATTTTTGTAGATGTTAAAATTATACCTTAAAAAATAGATATCAGAAAGTGTCAAAAAGGTGTGCAAAAGAAAATGAGACCATTTTATGTATGCACATTTTCATCTGCTGCTGTCCTCTGTAGATATGGGATGCCATACAATCTGGGGCTGCATTGAAGGATCCATCCATCCTCTGTAGATTCCTTCTGCTGACCTTTGCAGTGCGTACATACTGTATATAATGAATGTGTTCATTTCTTATATTAATAACATGGTGATTGACTGTCTTTCTCTTTTCCTGTCATACTTTTGGCATTTTCTAAATCCTGTTTCATGATGACATCTAATTTTTTTTCTTGCAGGATCTAAAGAAGTACAATTTCTATTACTGGTTCTGCTTCCCTGCACTCTGCTTCCCAGAGGGTATTAAGATTGTCCAGCAACCCTCTGTCCTTGAACAAGTTTTCACAGCGAAACAGGTCAACTATTTTTCAACTATTTTAAATATGGTCAGCTGTTTCTTAATGGCTTTACTGTATGTTAAATATTTAATATAATCCCTATTACAATTTTAACTCTCTCCCTTCTTAACAACAAATCTGTGCAGTAATTAATTCACAGGCAAAAATGCAGAGTTGATCAGATTTTAAAATTTTAATGCAAAGTGTTAAACTCAAAGGCAAAGCTAATTCTGACTTGCCCAGTACTGTATGGGAAGATCATGGTTTTCTTGGTACCGCATGATGATATAGACACTATACCTTTGGATTCTGACCATTGATGAGAATAATTGGGACATCTAAAATAGTCTTCTTGGTCTGTGGGTTAATAACTGGTGTTTCAAGCATTTTATAATGCAAACAGCTTCACCAGCATATAATGCATTGACTGACTATATTCCTTTCTGGGACTGGACATTCTCACTTACCAAGCACTCACTAAAACTAAAGCAATATTTAACTTGTCATCACAATCTAAGAAGTGCATGAGACCATTCACTGCAGCTAAGAGCAACTACACTTTTTCACAATTCAACAGGTTATAATCTAGTACAATGTTGTAAAATGGGTGCTTAGAGTAAATAAAAGAATTATAAGAAAACCCAAAATAATCAGAATGACTTGCCTACTAACAGCATGAACCCTCCTTCCATTTGTTTGTTATACTCAACATACATGAAACACATTTGTGCATTTTGATACACTTTAAAGACCAGGGCATAGCTTTTAAGCAGATTTTATATTTATGTAGAAAATTTTCATTTGGGGAAAATCTCTGCTGATGTTACTAAATGAGTTTCCTCTGTATTTGCATTAGTTTGAACGGAATCTACACAGAATCGTGTATTTGTTATCAGCCAAATGAAATTGTTTCTGTACTTTCTTATCTAACAAATGCAGAAACTGTAAATGAGTTATAACATTGTTTAAAGAGTTATTAAAGTTACAATCGAATATCTCTGAATTGTGGATGTTATGGCTCAAAGAACCTCATGTGTCTGGCACTACGACAGCTTACCTTAAATATGTGACATATACACACACACACACATATAGATATATACAGTATATATAGACAGATATACATTACTGACCTTTTAAAGGCTCTGTGTCTATGATAGACAGGATTGATGTGCAGAGCTCTGTATACCTCCTGAGGCCTCATTATTCTGTTGCAGATCACAGCCTTGCAGGAGGCCTATGACGACCTGTGGATCAAAAGAGGAGGAGGTCCTTATTTTCTCATGAAGTACACAGACAGCACTGTTCAGCTGGCTCCCCTCAGCGACTGGGATACATTCTTCACAGATACTAAAAAGGTTGTCATCCATTTTTCTTTTTAAATCCCCAAATCACGAGTCTGCTCACAGTTATTTTGTATTATGCATTTTTATTAGTACAATAAAATATTTTTAACAGACTTAGATATAATTTTTCTTTCAAATTGGATTGCGATGTAAAAGTCAATACAGTGCAGTAGTATAACATTATAGTTAAAGGTAACGCAAACATATTTGAAAGGATTTGGTCAGATCTATATGTGAAAGATCTTTGCAATGTTTCATAGATACAGTGTTAACTGTTAATTGTTGGCTCATCTCAACCTGTGCATTTGAGTGTTTTTTACACACACAAGCACAGTCATGTAAAAACACCTTGTTTGGTTTTTCTAGGTTACCGTGGGTTTCTATGATCCGTGTACACTAGCTCAACATCCAGGCTGGCCTCTGAGAAATCTACTGATTCTCTTAGCTACCCGATGGTAAACCCTACTTGTGTGTGTGTGTGTGTGTGTGTGTGTGTGTGTGTGTGTGTGTGCATGTGTGCATGTACATTTAAAAAAATCCATGTTGTAGTTCATTCCACTGTGAACTTAGCAGTTTATTTAAGCACAAGGCGATTAAGTGACAGACAGGAAATCCTCTCCTAAATGATTTGCTTAATATGAGGTATGCAGTACCATGCATGGGCAAAAGTTTTACAATAAGGTACCAAATACCCAACTAATAAATGTGTCAAGATAAAAACAGTATACAGCAGCCACACCATGTATCAAAATAAAATACTGTATTTTTTTATTTTCAAAATACTAAAAATACTCCCTAACTAACTAAACAAAGAGGGAGAACGAATTTGAGGCATTTTTTTTACCATTAAAAAAAAAATTAGAGGTGGAAAATAGGGGGGACTTGCTTTGAATTTCAGTACTAAATGTTTTTTTGCAGAATTTGTGGTGATACATGGAAGCTTTTCTTTGTCTCTTGGAGACATGAAGTTTACTGAAATGAGCTACTGCACGTCCTCTTATTAATTGTTTAACATTTAATCTATAAATCATTTTTTTTATTATTTTATATTAAAGCATGTTTAAATATTTATTTAAAGATTAAGAATAGTGAATGAAATTTAGGAATACAATGCAGATTTTTACATTATGCAGCATTTTAATGCTCACCATGATGCTGTCAATATGCAGTTGGACCTTTTATTTCATTTTCCACAAATGATGCATCAAGATAGTAAATGGGAAAGCATCTCTAAAGGATTATATATATATATATATATATATATATATATATGCGCGCAATATTAGGAAAACACAAATTGACAAATGCTGTTCGCCAAAGATGGCAGATCTTGGTTGGTGCAAAAAAAGCTTTTGTTTATTTTTAAATATAGCATTCCTACTGCAGTGTTTGTTAACATAATTTGTTCTTAATTTAAAGAGCAAGCACATTGCGCATTAAGCAGAATTTAGAAATGTATTCCACTATAAACACAGCCTTAAAATCTTTTTCAGCTACTGTGTCAATGCATACATTTCTTTAATGACACTTTACTTTCATTTTATATTAGTATATGAAAAAGCATGCTGCTTTATATACCAATGTGTTTTTCCCCATCACAGATAAACGTGATGGGGTTATTAACTTACCTTACATTTCCACTCAGAAAGGGTTTAGAAAACTTTGCAGACTCACACGGACAACATAGATAAACGCACATACCAAGAAGAGTAGGGGGAAAATACACACGAAGAGAAGCAAATGTGTTTTGAGTTTATGTTTAAATGAGATAGCTAACCACTGTAAACTTCTCCTCACAAGGATAAACTCTTGCCAGATTCAGTCTATGAATCTGCCCAAGACAGAAAGTTAAGGTCAAAGTTGAATGACAACCGTCCTGGAAGTTCACATTAATTTTCCTCAGAACAGAAACCTAATTTTATCTAAAATATTAATACATACAGTATGATGACAAGAACACACAATTACTACAGTCCTTTGTGAATGAATAAAAACATTGTTGCATCACATTGTCTTTGGTGCTGTACATTTAACTGTACATATAACTGTATTAAAGTGAAACATTGGACAATCTTCAGATATATTTTTATGTCACACTTTTCTCCAGAGAACATAGGGTTTCCTGACATTTTTTAAAAGATTTTTATTACATAATTATCTTCTAGTTTAGCAGCAGTGTGATACCAGCAAATACTTCAAGAGACATTAGTGTTCATGTGCTGTAACAAGCAGCAGATTTTGTCCAACACAAACAATCAGTCAATCTTGTGCTTGACTACACTTTCATTTAGTGCACTGCTAAACAGTAACTGTTTGACATGAGTTTGACTGTGCAACCTGTCATTTACTACCATATTAGAGGAAATGTGATTGTTCGACATTCGGTGATTATTTTGCTTGTCCTCATTTATCTATTTATTGCGCTACAGCTGTGCTACACATGTGAAATACAGTAAAATTCTGCATATCCCTTTCACTAGATTTTCATGTCACACGGATTTATTTTTATATACATATTTCCATTTTATACAACAGTATATTTTAAATCTATATCACTATTCAATATTTTGGTCACATAACCTGTGTATTTTTGTCATTGTTTAATTTTCTTGTGTGTGTGTGTGTCAGGGGGTCTAAGCTGGACATAGTGGAGGTGCTGTGTTTCAGGGACAGAACTCTGCAGGGAAGCCGCTCCATTCAGCACAGTGTTATCATCCAGGTCAAACTACCTGAACTTTCCAACAACTTAGGTAATCTGGTGTCCATAATGTGTGTCTGGTTGTGTTTGTGTACATGCCAGCATGATGTAACATGTATGTGTTGGCATGCCACCTGTCTTTGTCTGTCCATCCATCTGTACTTGTGTGAATTTATGTGTATGTTGTAACTGATGTGGATCAGTTTTGGTTTCCTGAGGCTGCTGTCTTCCTTTTCAGTCCACAGCAATCTTGCACAGCTTCTCTATTATTTCTGTATCTGCTGAAAATGAGATGAAAGTAATTGAAATGATAATGACCGAGTGGGTAAGGGTGTAATTCTGTCATCTGTGAAGGTTCTGTTGAGTTTAGAGTAGGTGTCTGTCTTTACCTCAGTCTACCCTTCAGCACATTGTGAGTTTTAATTAAGTCAGTGACAATGTATTCATACAGCAACAATTTATTCATATATTCTGCTTGGATTTGCATAAATGTTGATTTGGTGTTGTTTTGAAAGCAATAAACCAGTTCAGAGTCAGCTCTGCCACCAATTAAAGGCAAGATAACATGGACCTAAGGAA
The DNA here is from genome assembly GCA_016785285.1 of Brachirus orientalis. Classification (NCBI taxonomy): domain Eukaryota; kingdom Metazoa; phylum Chordata; class Actinopteri; order Pleuronectiformes; family Soleidae; genus Brachirus; species Brachirus orientalis. The sequence continues at coordinate 475,020 of JAFBJR010019394.1, read as the reverse complement.
AGAACTTTCTACAAATTTCTACAAATGTACCTCACCTTTTCTAGGGCATTTTGAATTCTTAAATTAGACGGATTTTAATTAAGTTCAATTTGATCTGAAATAAGTGAGTTTTGTTGTTTTGTTGTATGATTATTGTTGATTCTCACAGAGTAGTTAAAAGAGTTAAGTTGTAAGCAACTTAACTCCTTTGACTACCATGACCTGGATGAATGAGAATCTACACAGATTTCTCACATAGTAGTACATCATATGCTCATTCTACCCCATTAATGTGTTTTTCAGTGTGTCCAAAGAGTGTTGGGTGGGAGAAAAACCCAAAGGGCGCCATGGGACCCAGAATGGTGAACCTTAGTGAATGCATGGACCCTAAGCGGTAAAATAGATCAATAATATTTGTTGATGTGTGAGGGTGTTCCTGGACTCCATTGTCTTGCTGCTGCAGGCAGTCAAACTTTGTATCTTCTGAATTGAATATCATTGTGTTTGCAGTTTACATAGATGCAACATTGAAGGACAGAACAGCGCATTCTTGTTGTGGCTGACTTTTGGCTGACTGTTTTTAGGCTCGCAGAATCCTCAGTGGATCTTAACCTGAAGCTGATGAGATGGAGGTTGGTTCCTTCCCTGGATCTGGACAAGGTGGTCAGCACAAAGTGTCTTCTTCTTGGAGCTGGGACTCTAGGCTGCAATGTAGCCAGAACTCTTATGGTAAGGCTGGAAAAACAAAGAGATGTTGGACAGAGAGGTGAATGAATACAGGAATTTGGCACACTGGTAAAATTGTTTGAAGGAAGGATTTTTTTGGAAGTGTAAAGAATAGAATATGATTATCATCACTGCAGCCTGAAATCATTCTGAAAGCTTAGCACCATTTTGTATTGTTTAAATGTAGAGTTTTTGACTACCTGTTAAGCAGAAAGTAGAGATTATCTTTGCACAGAGCTGTGCTTCAGTCCTCATGAAGAATATGAGCCAAAATGTTAGAAATTATTACAGGAATTGCTTTGTAAGTGCTACAGTCTTAAACATCAAGGCAAAATAAAAACAATTATCTGTGCATTTGTTGTTATTACATGTGGTTACCATTATTCACACACCACTGAGAATTAAGCCAATTATCATTGAGAGGCCAGTAAAAGTAAAAGTAAAAGTAGAAGCATGGCTGATTATCTTTGCCAAGTGAACCTCTGCCAAGTGTTTACAGATTTTAATAAATATCTCAAGTCATTACTGATAACTTTCCTATTGAGTGTAGGTGCAGTTAAACTACTAATGACTTATTGTATTAAGTCATTAGTAGTGACTTGGCAACATTTATCAAGTTTCTGTCCAATCAACATATAATAATCAGCCAATTCATATCATTATAAATTGGCAAATATCAGCCTGTTTATTCAGCCCTACGATTAATTGGTCCTCCTCTATTAAGAAGTTGTTTCTTTTTGTCTTTTACAGAAATAAATCCAGAATTTCTTCTTATCTGCAATTTCCTTTGAATGCACAAAAACAGTTTAACAGCATTAGAACTGCAATATATGCATTTTGACACTCATCTTCTTACAGATGCTGCACAAGATATGGATCAAGTCAATAAATAATTCCAGACACTTTCAAAATATGAATGTGTTTTTCCTTTTATCTCCAGGGATGGGGAGTGAGACACATAACATTTGTAGACAATGCCAAGATCTCATACTCCAATCCAGTTCGGCAGCCTCTTTATGAGTTCGAGGACTGTCTTGAAGGAGGGAAGTCAAAAGCGATGGCTGCTGTTGAACGACTCACCAAAATCTTTCCAGGCGTGGTGAGTACTTTTTAGTTAAGTCAATTAAAAGTGCTCAAACTGCAGAATACTTAAGCCTTCATCTCTCCTTGTATATGTGTGTGTGCATGTGTAAGCATGGAGTTATTGACATGAGCTGCAGATGTTTGTTTTTGCCAAGTCTAACTTAACTCACTTTATATTAAAATGTGTGTTGATGCTTGACATGTTTTTAGCTGATGGAGTTTAAAATATGACATATGCCAAACCATACAGAGAAAAAGGGTCATGATATTTGTTGCAAGTCAATAATAGTAGTTCTTTCTTTACTGAATTTGCTGAGAATGCTGAGAATTTTATCAAGCCACTTGGAAATTTAAAGATTAAATGCATATTTATGGTGTACATGATTGCTGAAATGCTTGTACATGTACATGATTTCCTGAAGTGCTTGTTCAGAAATGTTCAGATTCTGTAATCTTCATGCTACATTTTAAGCACTTACAACATTTAAGCAAAAGCAAAAAAGTTCACAAAATCACCAAAAAGTTGGTTCAACGGCATTTTTATATTTTTTTGTTTTCAATTTTTTTAATGTACTTTGTAGCACTCCACATACACATGTATAGCATTAAAAATTTGTATTCATCTGCTGCCATAAGGTGCTTATTATATGTGGCTTTCTGGCAGGAAGGTAAGTAACGAGGTTTAAATGAGGAAGAGTTTCTAGTGGATTAATTGGTCGATCAAAGGAATGTCACCTTGGATTGGTTTAGAATTCCATGTGACATTACGAAAATGTAAACTTTTATTAGACACTATTTACATTTTTATATAATCAAAGTGGAATTAAAGTCTTTTTTATTAATGTATTTTTATTAATGCATGACATGGCTTAATAATCAATGAGTTAATTCTGACAATTTAGCACAAATGCCATGATATTATAGTGTAAAAACTCTGCATTATACAAGTTTGTAATCTTCAACAGTACTGTATCATTAAAGTGAAGCGTAGTCTGAAATGAAATGTTTACCTCCCGTGCACTTTAAGTCAACATTTGAGTTTTAATGACTAAATGAACAGCAGGCATCACAGAGCTCTTCTTCACACGCTTTGCTTGTCTCCTCATCCCTTACACTATCTGCGTCACACACCGTCTGATGTGGTTGTCCTTAAATGTCCTTAAATGCTATTTTTAATGTTACTGATCTTGCAAAGCTTCCATTCACAAGTAAGAAGCTTGTTTTTTGAAATGACATGAACGTTATCATGTCAGAGATGAGAAGACCTGTAATGTACTCTCTAACACACAAACACACATATACTCGCATACAGTAGATACAACTTATCCAAATATGTCCTCAACATATCCAAAGCTTTGTGTCTGCAAACGTGATGGATGGCCCTGTGGTGTCAAAATGTGTCTGGACACTTTGTTTCTACATTAGCTGCATAAATACCTTCACTCCTATTTTCATCACTGCTTGTTTTTCTCTTCAAAGGGGCATCAGGTGTGAAACAAAGAAATCAAAATTTGGGCACTGAGCAGAAGGCACATAAATGCACTGAGTTGTGAGGACCTAGTTCAAACGAGGATACTGTGGTGAAAATGTCAGAAGCAGTTTTCAGATTTTGTTGGGTGACATTTGAGGAAAGGATTTTTTGGAAGTGTAAAAAAAATAGAATATGATTATCATCTCTGCAGCCTGAAATCATTCTGAAAACTTAGCAACACTTACATCATCATGGAATGTAAATTCAAGATTTTAACAACTCCCACTCTTGAGATGTGGAGAGTGAAGGCAAAAGGTCCACTGATTCAGTAGAAGTGACATTTCTTCTCACACCCCATGTATGCCATTTCCCACCCGTCTCTTGACTACAAAATTACTCTTGACATTTGCATTTGCCTCACAGTGGAGTCTGCTCCACTGGTGATGATCACACTTATACAAGCGTGTTTGTCACTGACTTGACCAAAAGACTGTTTTTGACTTCTTTACCTCACCATGTTTAATTTGTCAGTGGTTTTCCTTTTTAAACTGATGTGTTGATTGCATTAGTGTTGACTTAAACAGGAGAGTCAAATCCACAGTATACTGTGGTGTTTTCACAGTATACTGAGACAGTATTTGATTTCAAACAATACAAGTCTGTCACGATGCTCTAGACTTGTGCGTCCCTCAAATGTGCTAGAAGATTTTTACCTTTGACCACAGTACCACAGTAGGGCTTCATATTCAGTTGCTTTCAAATCAAAATCACAATTTCTTTTGTAAATTAAGACATTTAGCTTCTACCTAGTTCCCATCTGTAGTCCAGGTGAAATTCTAAGATGATTAAAATCAAGTTCTATTTGGATTATTTTTATATTAAAACCAAGTTATCACATTTCTGTTTTTGCAAAGTCTCAAATACTGCATTGAATTAAAATGAAAATAAAATGAAGGCTCAAATGCTGTTGATTTCAAATTTAGACTCACTTAATAAATACTGTTTTTTTTGTTTGTTTGTTTGTTTGTTTGTTTGTTTTTATTTTCCATCCTCCTCAAGAATTCCAAAGGTTATAATATGAGCATCCCGATGCCAGGTCACCCAGTGAATTTCTCTCAGACCACTCTGTCCCAGGCCCAGAGGGACGTCGAGCAGTTGGAGACACTCATTTCAGAACATGATGTGGTTTTCTTACTCATGGATACACGGGAGAGTCGCTGGCTGCCCACAGTTATAGCTGCCAGCAAAAGGAAGGTACGAAGCAGCACTATAACACCACACACTGTTACACACTGGTGGGAGTGAGTTTACAGGTGTAGGTAATCAAACATCTACTTGTCATATGTTCTACATAAACAATGAGTCAGATGATGATGCGTAAAGTGAAGGTGGGTGCTTCTGGTGATGAATAGTCATACGATTATATTTTAATTATATCCACTCTTCCTATTGGTACAGTGTTAACACTTTTTAACGTCTCAGCTTTGTTTCCAGCAGCTAAAACCTGCTGATAGATGGGCGAGTACACCAATCCGCCGACAAACAAATTGAACAGAAATCTAACGAAGAATGACTTGCACTCATCAGGTGGCCACAAACATAACTGTAAATGTATGCTTATATTATTTTATATCTACTAGACATTTAAAAATAGTCATTGTTTTATAACGCCAGCCAAAATATATTTAGGAGGCAATGAGCACACTTTCTAAAGTCAGGACCCTAGTTTCTTAAATGGACTTCTTCTGTAGAATAATTGTGGCAAGAAATTGGTGAATTGATCCTAATATTTTTGGAAAAAGGTGTGTGTACTGAACAGTACATGAGTTAATTGTCACGATTATTACATAATGTGCACTTCTATATTTAACTACTTTTACAGTTTAAATAATGCAATTAGACATTTTTGCCCACTTGGGGAAACAAGGATTTGCCCAGTTCTCACTATGTTATCACCGGCATGTGTCAGCCATTTGATGCTGGGCACAGGATTTACAGTAAGAGTTATGTTCCTGTTCAAAAAAATAAATACAATTATTTGGTGCTACTAAAAAAAAAAATAAAACAGGTGACTCTGGTCTAAGGATGCAATGGAAGCAGAGTCATATTGTCATCAGGAAATTGACTTTGGCCGACTCATTGTATTATTTACAATTTTACAACGACCAATTGTATTATTTACCAGGCGATGTTAGGTTGGTTGAATATTTAGTCCGGCTGCAGCTTTTGCACTGTTGTGTATAAAAATTTTTCAGGCTGCTCATTAGGTTTTCTTCATGGCCTCCTCAATTGTGCAGTTTTAGACACATAGTGACTTTATAATTTATGTCCTCTCTGAAAATGGAGATGCTTTCAACATCTAGAGCCTATTCATGTTTAATGTCATTAGCTTTCTGAAATTACGTTTGCACCCACATTTGAGTAAAGCAAGCCATTTAGTTAATTTGATTTGTGTGCAGTGTTTGCCTTTTTGCATTTAGGGTAAATGGAAAGCATCCTTATTCAAGCCTAAGCTACTGGATATAATTGTATGCTGTTGTTTTGATGATTAACCATATTTGCGGTCTCTTACAGCTAGTGGTGAATGCTGCTCTAGGCTTTGACACTTTTGTCGTGATGCGCCATGGGCTGAAGAAACCCCCCATCAGTCAGAATGTTTCTGCAGGAGGAGACTCTTCCACTTCCTGTTCTTCTTCCTCTTCTTCATCCTCTACACCAGCCGGCTCTGCGCCCTCCATGCCAGGATCCTCTCTCTTCTCCAACATCCCAGGGCATAAGCTGGGCTGCTACTTTTGTAATGATGTTGTGGCACCAGGAGATGTAAGGAAAACACAAAAACACAATACTATTCATCCATTCACTCAGTTTATGCCCTTGAACAACATATATGAACACAAAGGAAACATAATAAATACATATTGGGTGTCTTTTGAACATTTTCCCTCAACCTATAATGATGCTAAGGTCACGGTTCAACTATTTTTATATTATAATTAATTAAATGCATGAGTGGGTGTACTGTAGCACATCCTGTATTGGCGGTGTTACACAGAATTTTTACCCAACTTCCTCTCAACTTTGTTGGTTCTTTTAATCTGTTTTGGATAATTGCTTTGGTTTTCCAGCTTGCAGAACTCTCCTCAGCAGTACTACCCACATACCAGCAAACAGAAATCATTAGCAACTACAGATAAATACAGCATCCATCACCTAAAGAGACAAATATTTTCTGCTTAAACAGAGCCAAAGGAGTGTACTAGACATCTAAAAAATATGGGTTTGGGTAATTGGGATTTTTTTAAAAATCTATAAGCATTTTCATATGCTTGGAAACCTGTATTAAAAATTTTGTTTATTAAGGGGAGTTAAACAAATAGAAGTGATTCATGACACATTTAGGCTTGTGAAAAAAAAAAAACGTTTTCTTGTCATCCACATTCTACCTATGTTCATTTTTTTGGATCCTTGACACTTGTTCCTGTTTTTCGTGCTATGCCATGACCTTTTAATAAGAGCAATTTTTTAAAAAGCTTTTCATCAGTTATTGAAGTAATTTGTTGGAAACTGCCATTCTGCTGTAGAAGTATTAACATGAATTAGAGGCATAGTCTTCTCTAAACTGTATGTAAGTATGAGATAATTAGAGTCTGGATACAACTGTCTTATGACTCTGAATATGATGCAGTGATATAAGTCTCTGCAACACTGTCATTGGTTAGCTGTTACAATTAAGCTGAGAGTTTAAATTTGAGCTGTAACATGATTTTGTGCCAAGTTTTAATGATTTTGGTCATTTTAGTGTTTAAATGATTGTTGTTAGCTGCTTCAAACCTCAGTATTTCAGTTGATCCAGCTCTTTTGTGTTGTGTAATGCCAGATTCAGTGGATCACCGTTCTCTTTCTTTCAAAGAAAAAAAACAGGCAACTGGGTCAAAAGCAGGCAAAGTTTTAAACACTTTCTAAACACCATAACTGATGAGAAGGAAAAACATATCACTGATGGGTTGGTGGCAGCACTTAATTTTGCTGAGAAAGTTATTTGACAAATTGGAATTAGGTTGATTGCACAACACCTCTTAAGATGTAAGTTGTGGTGTTAAAACAATTAAATATTAATAGCAGTCTTTCTAAATAGTTGTTGCTCTCTTTGGCTTGTTGAATTACCATCTTTTCTTAGTAGGCTGGTTTAGTGGGTCCATAAATTAGAAAAACAGCATCACTATCAACTTTTTAATGACTCTGAAACCAAGCCTCAGACACTGATGGTCACATTTAAGAAATACCATAGCACTAACCAAATAAAAAAAGAAACAAAAGAAGAAATGACTATCCTACTACCTGCTTGTTAGGTCACTTTGGAAAGGAGCATCATGCAGTTGTTGGCAGTAACCCCCAGATTTCTTAACTGAATTTAGTGGGATGGTGTTAAAGACCCAATTCTTAGGGTGATTGCTGTTACAGTATTACTATTTGTTAATGTCATTGTTGTTGTTATTTCTTTGTTTTTGTTTGTGTGTAAATAGTCTACCAGGGATCGGACTTTGGATCAGCAGTGCACAGTCAGCAGACCAGGTCTCGCCATGATTGCTGGAGCCCTGGCTGTTGAGTTGATGGTGTCCATTCTGCAGCACAGTGAGGGGTAAGTTGGTCGATGTTTAACAGCAATGTAGGAGAGTTTTTAGGAGTAACAGCTCCAGTTGTAGTTGTAATCCTGCTCTGGTTCCTCCAGCATAGTAAGGAGAAGCAAGTGCAAGATAATGAATCCTACTGTGCAATGCCTTTGCGCACAATGGCTCAAAGCATTATATTTAAAATCATGTTGATGTTGTTCATGTTCATTCTGCGCCTACTTTGATCAAAATCACATATAGTTGCTGCTTTTAGAGCCTGATAAGTCCTTATTCTCACTGTTTGGAGATATTAAAAACTGTCACAGTGCTCCTCTGCCTAAAAAGCTTGGAAAGCAACGAAGAGCAGCAGAATTTTCATTTGCTCTTTACATCTGTGTTCTTTTTCATATACTGTGTATGAAATGTATATTCCAGCACACTGTCCTTTCTTAAGGCCCCTAAAGTGGCTTTCATAGAGAATTTTGCATACTAACCCTAAAGTTTATAAACTTTTTACATAAGTATTCATGTTTTGGCAGTTTGACAGATATTTCTCATTTTGCTAAACCATTCCATTGTTATAAATTATATATGATATCCACAGAAAGTCCAGGATCTTTAATGAGCAGCACCTCTTCATTCTCTGCGTGTGTGTGCTATGTGTGGTTTTTGACATTACATTTATTTAAAGACATTTACTGTGTTTTACGTTGTTGCCAAAGTGTCACAAGTTCTAAATACATTCATTGAAAAAGATAAATAGAAAAAAGAACAATATTCTTTCTCTCTCCATCCAGAGGCTATGCAGTGGCCAGTAGTAGTGATGACAGAATGAACGAACCTCCCACTTCTTTGGGTCTAGTGCCACATCAGGTGAGACCACGCACACATCCTTCTCATACATCATTGCAACGTTATGCCTGCTTTTACTGGATTCTTTGAAAACAAGCAAAGGCTAAATAACAAGCTGTGTTAACATCAGTGCAGTGAAATCTGAGGATGAAACCAGCCTTTGACTTTATATACTTTTCCTGCTGATGGGGTGCTATAGAATTTCCACTGTTTCACTCTAGTTGCCTCAACCGCACCACTGTCTGAAATATGGTAGTTTAGAAACAAAGCTTTGTTTTTCACCAAAAGGTTTTAGTCTTCATATTGGGAAAATGAGGTGTATTTTAACATATTGCAGTACATTGTTTATGATGATATTCGCAAATACTGATCTGTCGTATAAAACAGATCTGTATTTGGCAACATTTTAATGTTTTGTTTTAGGTGATAGTCTTACAGTGGCAGCCTAGTTTCTAATGTTGTTTTGCCAATTTTGTTGATGATTAAAGCATAATCAGTCACTCGAATCATGTGAAGCCTTCATTGACATGTAAAGTACATGATTGTAAGGTACTTGTTACAAGCCCATGAATTGTTGAACCAGGTCTTCCTGACATAACTGACTTGGTTTCATGTCTTGCCTCAGAAAGTTCAGTTCATCTAGCCTGCAATTTTTGAGACAGAGCATGGAACAGCAGTAATGAAGGACTGAAGAGAGATGATTTCATGGATGAGTCTCTCACAAAAAGACTGGATTCTTGTTTTACAAGTGACAAGTCAGAGTCACTTTCTGTTACTCTGGGATGATGCACACTGAATAAATGCATAAATACAACTCAAAAGCCACATAAAAAGAGCTAGTTTGAGTGTACTGATGTTTAGAAAAATCCATATATGTAGTGTTTTTTTCTTATCAGAACCAGAAATTGCTGTTTTTTTCTATTAGACACAATAATTATAATTGTTTGTGCATTATTAACTTAAGCATAGTCTTGCTTTGTCATTGTATGAATGTATCAGTGTAATATTGTGATAAATCCAAGCAAAGTAGAGATGTGCCCAGGATGAAGCCCTGCGGCACAACATAATAGACCATAACCAGATTAAATTCTTGTGGGGTGCACAACAAATTCAGTAATTTCAGCATAATTGGTTGAGGAGCAAAATTATGTGTGAATCATTTGTAGCTTATGTCGTGAATCAGTTGTAGCTTATGTCATGTGTCGTCTGTGTGTTTGTTTTGTCTTTCTTTGTTTGGCTACTTTTTGTGCCCATTTGTGAGGACATTTGTGGATGGAAAAGAGGCAGGATTTATAATCTGTGTGAATCCTAGTCTGCGGAATTCCAAGTCCAATGAAAAAATGTCGAAACACAAGTGTGATTATTTAGTATGAGGTCAGAGATGTGGCCCTTGTGTTCTAATTACCAAGTAAGTTAAGGCAAAAGTAGTAATACATTTCTATACATGCACCATTTACAGTGTGCTCAAATTTAAATTAATATTTCACTTAGGATGCTTTTATGTTTACAAAACATTTTAAAGCTTAATAAGCAATGCTGGAAATAATGATCATATTCTAGACTCAGATGATTACTAAACAGAGGAAGACTGCTGCTGTTTAAATTGTGCACTCTTACTTACTTAATGCTCTCACACACTTATCTCACCTCTTCTATTTGCATCATCATCATCAGTATTCATTGCCCCAAGAATCCAAATCTCTGCCATTTGCTTGACTCCTCTGCTCATGGCATTTCAACCATTTAATCCAGAGGAAAATGGCATGCAAATAGGGTGGGCTCTGAGTGCATGTGTGTGTATGAGCTGGTAAAATTGAAGGAATGAAATAACGGTGACTACACAGAAATGCAGAGTACATAATATGCATGAGAGTGTTTGTCTGTATATTCCGCCACCATCACCTTACATCACACTGCAGAGTAGTTTGACGCTGCTGGGTGTTTTCTCTGGTGTCACAGTGACATCTTGTGTTGATGCAGTAGAAAAATATTGTATTCCAATTACCTGAACAGCATATACTAACGGTAAATGTAAGGCTGAGCATTTTGTCATCCTTAATCAAGTTAATCAAAATAGCAAAAGTACACATGTTGTAAACATGTTTGGGTCACTGAGAAGCTTACATCTACTGCCAAATTGTTGCTATCCAAATGAGAAATATATCGGCCTTTATTATAGTTAATGTTACAGTCTTCAATTCAGTATAAATCAAGCTGCAAAACTGACTGCACAAAGCAGTGACTGAGATAATACATTTTGTGTCATTCATTTCCCTGTATACAATGTAAAAATGTTGTTGGAATAATTGCGGTGAGCAACAAATTGACTTATTTTATTTTATTTTTTTGCTGTCTGTTTTTATCTCATGTTCATCTGTACTGCTTCCCTCTACACTGAAACAGGACAACCGTTGTTGGGCTGGTGTTAGATTGACGAGTTTAACGAGGTGAAGCACTGAACCGCATTATTCATCATGATCTTGTCTTTGAAGATTCTCAGTCATCCAGGTCATGGTATCCAAAAGTGTAGCAAAAAAAAAAGGCAACTGGACTTCTTGAAGACGTCTCCACCAGTCAGACAGAACTGAAGAAGCCTCTTGGATGAGAGGCAAAATGTCTTCAAGAAATACAACTAAGTCCAGTTGCCTTTTTTTGCTACACTTTTGAATTCATCATGATCAGTCACACAGTTTAACAATTACCCAATGTGAACAAAGACCAGGACTGGCATGAAGAGTAAGTAAACCCTGGGGTAAACCTTGGGGTTTACTTACCCCTGAAGTCTGCCCCCAAATATCTTCAAATATGAAGTGAAACCTTACCACCCCTCTTCACCTGCTGCACATTGTGTAGCAATTGGTCTCAAATGTTTGATATTAGTCTGTTTCACCACCAGCTGATGAGTCAGAAAGTAATTTTATCCCCTTTTATTATTACTATTACTATTATTAACAGTCAGAAGGATGTTGGTCAAAGAGAGGAAGAGGAAGGCAATGGATAATACAGTGGCCATGAGTGGACATTATGTCCTCATGACGAATGGTGCGTGCGTGTGTGTGCTTGTATTTGTTACCTCTGTAGGATTGTTTCTGACATAAATACTGACCTTGTTAGGACCAGCAGTTCTCATGGAGACCAAAACCTAATGAGGCAGAACCTCTAGGGAAGGGCTAAGATATAAATTGTGGTTACGTTAAGGTTAGGGTTAGGCATTGACTGGTTAGGGTTAAGGATATTTATAAGGCTGCACAAATAAATGAAAGTCAATGCAAGTCTTTAAAAGGATAGCTGTGTAAATCTGCTTTACTGTAGCCATCAGTTGGACTATAGAGATTATTCAGCTTGTTCATTAGTAAGAGATGTACTACAAATGTTTATTAGAAGATGTTTTTTGGTCTTTGTGGCACCAGAGGGCGCTCTCAGCATGGTTTTTAATATAGGAAAAACCAAGGTCACACTGTTTACAATTTGTTAATACTCTGCCACTGTTTTACTTTTATTTTATGAGGATTACACGTTCAAAAAATACTTCCCCTCACAAATTAAAGACCATCTGTCACAAAGACAAAAACAACTCACCAAAAAACGAATTATTTCTCTTGTAGTTGACTTTTGTTTTCATCAACTTGTGGGGTTAGACTCTTTGTCTTCACATAATTAAAATGTTCAGTGTTTATTTTTATTTTTTTTTAGAAAGTGAATGTGGTTTTTGACTTGAGTGCGCCTCTTTGATTGCTCTTCCACAGATCCGAGGCTTTCTTTCGAGGTTCGACAATGTCCTGCCTGCAAGTCTGGCCTTTGATAAATGCACAGCCTGCTCACCCACTGTAAGTGGCAAGAATTGTAACTGAATTTTTCTTATTAAGTGTTTTCTAATGTGGTTTAGAAAAAAAAAGCAATGTTAATGTTCTTTAAAAGGTAAACAGAAATTAGTTTGAAAGGCTAATGCATAATTGCTCATCAACAGGATCTCATTTACTCATCGCATTAGATTCTCTCACAGTATAAAACAACACAAATTATAGCCGTTTGCAGAAATTAGGGGGATTCCCCTCTCTCCCATGTCTACACTGTTAGTGGAGCTGTGTTGAAATGTTCTTCCTCAAGAAATACTCAACACACACACAGATAAGTTGTAAAAAACATATGGTAACAATCAAGCAACAGTTGCTCATTGATGTCAGTGACGTATGAGTGGAATTAGCTTCCACTACTCCATTGTGTGTGTGTGTGTGTTTGCACACGCCGACATATAGATAGGTTGTTGAATGGCGTTTGTATCCCCAATCGGCCAGTTGGGTAAGAGAAATTGCCTTTGTCTCATTTCTACCAGTTTATCATTGACGTCCACAAATGGCCTATCAGTGCCTCGGGAGGACCAGGTGCAATTAGCAGCCTCAAGTACCGTGATAAGTCGATGGAAGACAAGGGTGGAGGGAGAAGAAAACCACAATTTAAAGAGGGAGAAAGTAAAAAGCAACTGAAGGCTGGAGGGGGGCTGTTGGGGGGGAGGAGGGGGGCTCTCTCTGTCCTGATCTCAATGCACTCTTTGTGCTTATACAGAGGCCATACAGCCCCAGATCTATCACTTTCATGTGAAGACAGAGCAAGAAACCAAGAGGCAGAGGGGGGAAGGGAGCTGGCTAGCCTGTCCTCTAAATGTTTTAAGTTTTCTCCACCAACGCCGCTTCTGAGGAAAAAAAAAAAAAAGGTCTGAAGTTCCACCCCAGCTCGAGGTGTCATGTTTCTGCTTCTGTGACTGATGAGATTGTTCACTCTGCACAGGGTTTTGATCTGTATTTGGGTAAAGCCTGTACAGTCGAGAACAATGCATCAAACATCATAACTTTGGTCCTTTGCTTAGGAAGTGATGGGTTATGTAGTGATAATAACGAATATGTTTCAGTTCAGTTTATTCTACCCACACATCTTTAACCACTCTGTTTTGCATTTGCTTATCTGTCTTTCACTCTTTTCCTCTTTACCAGCCTTCTCCTATTTCACCTCTCCCTCTTCCCTCCTTTTGTCAGCTCTATCTTCTACCTTCTCCTCTCCCTTCCACATATTGCTCCTCCCTTTGTATGTGCCTCTGTCCAGCTATTAGTCTGTCCACTGTAATGCATGTGAGTGCCTGTCTTTGTCTTCTGTATGTGTGTGTGTGCGCGTGCACGCACGCCAGCATGTATGCATGTGTGCGTGTGTTTCTGTCTGTGTGTACTCCTGCTGCAGTCAGCTGTGTGCTGCCAGGTCACTATGGAAACAAAACAATTCAGCCCCTGTCTGGGATGGAGCAGTTCCTGTAGAGTTGGGGCTTTTCACCCTGCATGTGTGCGAGTGTGTATTTCCTAACTCTTTTTTTTGGGGCGACAAGCCAGTATAGCTACATGCCAGAGAGTAAATCACGGCTTACGTGGCATTGTCTAAAACCATGCCTGACACCTTTTACTACAACTTCTGCACTAACTCTACTGAACATGCTAACATTATCTATAGGGGAAAAAAATACACATGTAATACATAAACACTGATCACACTTGTCACTAACACACAGTGTATGTTGCTCTATTGATCCCTTGAAATGCGCAATTGTGTCAGATTATTTGTATCATCACAAATTCTGCATTTGAGATGCAGAACAATCAAAATTTCTTTTCATAAGACTGCATATACATATATATATATATATATATATAGAGAGAGAGAGAGAGAGAGAAACAGATTATTAAAGATGAAAACAATGAAAACTTTCTTAAATGTGAGCTTTTTCTTTTTTTTAAATGGTACTGTTTATATGTGTATACTGTTGACCCGTATCTATGTGTGTATAGTCCCCATTACCACAGCATCTTATCTACACATACTTTATAAGATTTATTTCCTCTTCAGTTTTCTTGTTACTCTAATATTCAAATGGAATTTGTGGTTACTGAATGAATCACTATAGAGTTAAATTTGCTTTAAAGGCAAGTGATACATACATGTTAAAAAGGTTAAGACCCACTGAGTCACATGGAACTGTTTACTCTTCTTCACATCATTGCAAACCCCTGAACTAGCCCAGCTCTGTCACAGCTCTGTGTGTCAAAAAGTGAGTTTTCCAGAGTTAAACGTTACCTGTTGCCTTTTAAAATTCTTCCTTGCATCCTTACCACCACTGTGTGTAACACTACATCTGTTTCTACTATTTGTATGTTTACAGCTGCAGTCAAAGCCCTTTTAGCCACCAGGACCACCCACATTGATGTTTGATATGTTAAATGATGCCGCACACAAAAAAGCACATGCTTACACAGCCTGTGGTTTGTGATACTTCCTGTTAATATCCACAGTATCAATCCACACACAATTTCAAAAGGTAAA
This sequence comes from Brachirus orientalis, assembly GCA_016785285.1. Taxonomy (NCBI): domain Eukaryota; kingdom Metazoa; phylum Chordata; class Actinopteri; order Pleuronectiformes; family Soleidae; genus Brachirus; species Brachirus orientalis. The sequence continues at coordinate 459,939 of JAFBJR010019394.1, read as the reverse complement.
CATTTACCACTTTTAAATAAAGCTAGTGTTGACATTCATGTGGTTGTGTAACGAAGGAAGCTTTAGGGCAAGTGCATAAACATGTGTTTACCACGTGTTTATTAATATACAGATATGTAAAATCCAGATGTTAATAACTCAGTGTACCAAATGTGCCCAGTTTATACTTGTCTTTTTGTGTGATGTTTCACTACTTCACACATGAAATGGATAGTGCCAGTTTTTTGAAACGTGGTTGTCGGAGGGACTGGCGCACATCATGTGTCCCCCTTTGCTACATGGATGCTCGCCTTCACTGGAAAACATGGCTGTCATAGGGGAGACAAGATAAAACAGAGTTTAGCCATTTAAAAGGCTCTTCTAATAAATTGTAATCATTGTATAATAGTGCGTTCATCACTATTTCTTGCCGTGTTACAGCTTTTTCCCTGGAAGTGTAAGTCTCAGCCACTTTGTAAACTGCTCACTCCCAGCACCAGAGTCTGCCAAGTGACACATATGAGGCAGCAGTAAAACAGTAGCTCTTGTTTTTAGCTGATTTTCATTATGGATATACTGTAGGTGTGGTGTTGGAGAGAGAGTATTTCACAAACGTCAGTTTCTAGCTAGAAGAGTCTGTCTAATGGTGAGATAATGCACCAAACATGTTCTTAAGACATCACTTAAGCTGGTACCACTTTTTTAACAAAGTCTTCCCAACAACTTCCTTGGTAATGATGTCTGATGTGTGTTCCATGTGAGTGTAATTGTGTGTCTGTACGCACTGCTTGGAGTCACTTTATGATGTTATCACAAGACCTTCATCACAGTTATTAAGTTTTGAGCCATGAGCAGCTACATTTCAACAGTACAACAGAGTGGGTTTTAGCCGTTATGTCATGTAACAGAGAAGGAAGTGGAGAATGAGAGAAATGAAAGTGAAGGGAAAAAAAAGAAAAAATGAGATTGAAAGGATGAAAAAAGGGACTTGTCAGTATGTATTATATGTGGTGCATCTGGCTCCAACACTAGACGCCAGGTCAGTCTGCAAACACAGTCAAACGGGCAGTAGTGCACAGACGTCTAAGGTAGAGGTAATTGTACACCTGCAAAGGAGGGTCTGTGGGCATCCATGAAAGGCTTGGCCAATCTTTGGAAGGTAGTCAAGAGGGAAGAGAATCTCCATCTGTGTGTGTGTGTGTGTGTGTGTGCATGCGTGTGCTTTTTTTGTGTGTTTTGGAAAGAAATTGTGGGTATTTGAATTTAGCTCTGGAAGGAGATCAAAGTAAATTCTCCTCAGTAAGATTGCAGAGGTGTCGAGTTGTGGTTTTGCAGAGTGGGTGCTGAAGGCCAGAGCAACAAAGGTGCACTTTTATTTTATCCTTTTAAAACATAACATAATTGTTATTATCTGCCACCTCCTTTTTATGAAGGGAATATTCAATTTATCTTTGTGATTTATTAGCATGAGTAGACTCAGAAAGGAGTCTCACCAAGCATGTGATTTTTTTTTCACAATTCATAAATTGAAAAATCTTCAAAATAGGTCATCATCTCTTTTGCCATAACGAGTTATGGAATTGCCTATATCATGAAGGAAATTATTTATCATTTTTATAAATTCAGACATCCTTCATTTTAGACCAAACATTTTTGTAGTACAAATGTATGTACAGGCAAGTGCCCTTGCATTACATACTGTTCATGTTTTTGTCTTTATTCTCTGCCAACCCATAAAAATCCTTACAAAAGCAATGGCCATGTTGGCCTACTGTTGTAGCATTAACATTAATTTAATTAAGGTATATTTGTGAAGCACAGGCTCCACATTCTGATATTAAATATGGATCTTGAATTCAAAATATTAGTCTAATGGAGTGTGAATATTTCAGCCGGAATGGGCTTTTGTTATCTCATCCCGACAATGGACTTTACATCTCCTGGAAATAACCATTTCCTTGTTCTTTTTTGTTCAGGTTCTAGACCACTTTGAGAGAGAAGGTTTCAACTTCCTGTCCAAGGTTTTTAATTCTTCCCACTCTTTCCTGGAAGACCTGACAGGGCTAACACTTTTGCACCAGGAGACCCAGGCAGCAGAGGTAAATTCCACCCACATATATACCTGCGCTAACAAGTAATGACATGCTGCACTAAGAGACACAGTGCTCCATGTCAACATGTGTTGTAAATGGATAAAAACACAGTGTACTAGGACATCAAGCCAACTTGTGGTATATCAAAAAAACGTTAAAGACAACTAAGTGCATTAAATGGCAAATAAGACATGATAAGTCCATGATTTCTTCTTGTTGATATTTTGTTGCTATGACATGCAAATGAAGAATTGAAATTCCTAACTCCATTAAACCTGCATTAATTTGAATTTTGTTAGTACTACATTTGAATGACAACTCATTAGTGCCTGGCATTTCTTAACACAATCCAATGAGGCCATTTGGAAGCATAAATAAATTGCAATTCTGATTTCTGACATGGTCAAATATCCTGCAAACTAGTTCTGACATCCCAAAAATCAGAGCTTTGCCTGTTTGAACAATGTCTTGAGCCTGTATAAGGGGCTAAAATAGATAGACATACCAGTACCTTACTATTATCCTTCAAGAGCTAAGGAGTATTTCTGATCCCATGAAATCCAATCAAAATTTATTTTTATAGCACATTTAAAAACAACAGAGTTGATGAAAGTGCTATAAATCAAATTCACAAAACGACTTCATACAGTTTGAAATCAGTTTTGTCATCTGGAAACCAGTTAGTATTTCATTAGCAGTGGTTCTCTAATTGTTTCGGTTGGAAATAGACTATTTTAATTCGAAGACAGAGATATTTAAGTCCCACAACCGTCCTGTGATTATTGTGTTGCCATAGCACCTCATAGTTGATGTCAATGGAACGAGCGTGGCATAAATTTCCAACAAACATCCAAAATACTTAGCAGAGGAGTATGAGTGGTTTTCCTCAAGCCTCCTCTCTGACATGAGACAGGGAGAGAGGAGGGGCGAGTCAGAAAATGAGTGTGTGGGTGGTGGGGGTTGGGTCTGGTCCTGCAGAGCTGTGGGAAAATCCCACGTACTTTCTCCCCAAATACTACTCATAACACACAGATGGAGGAGGGGAGAAAAGAAAAGCATAGAAGTGAGAGGGTTATGAGGGAAAAAGGGAGTGCAGATAAGAAAATGATGATGATAGAGGGAATAAAAATGGAAGATTGAAGGGGAAAAAGACAGTAAATAAAAACTACTTAATGTTTTTTCTAATTTTCTACATCTTCTACTTTGTTATGCCCCTGTCTTTGGCCTCTTTCCCCTTTGTCTTATTGTCTCCTGCTATCAATCCACCTTATTCCAAATCATTCTCTCAGTGTTTTTCTTTTCCTTAATAGGTGGAAAGATAGATAGATTGACGATGTCCCGATTTTGCATTGCAGAGGATCCCCTGCAGTTTTCCAGGCTTTTAGTTGCTACATCTTTGAGTGAGACCAGCTTGGTTCTGATGACACACCCAGTTCTTTAATGATTTCACTGGTAAAATACTGACACAAGATTCAAACCTGTAGACTTGAGTCTTCTAAGGAAAGAGAGCTAGCTTGGCCATTCTTGTTGATGGCCTTCTTGGTGGTCGCCCATGATTTTGATGTAACTATCTCAATAACAATCCTACTTTTGCAACCAAGTATGGTGTGGTCTTCTTCCTCAGTCCACAATAGTCTTTCGACTGCTTTACCAAGTGGTACATCAGGCCCCCATCCACCTCCACACACCTAACAATTGCAGTATCTTTTGAGAATATCTCCAAATGCACAGTCCGAGTTGTCCTCAAAGTTCATCCATGTAGATGGTGGCCAGAAAGTGGGAAACTGTTCTCTGGGGGTTTTCACCCCATCAGGTGTTCCTTGGTGATCCATGCAACCACACTTGTTGGCATCCACTTGCATGTCCTCCAGCTGACCTTTAGCCTTTAAGGTTTGTTAAAGTTACTTGAGTAGAAGAAAAACAAAAACCATACTGTTGGGTTGGTCCAGCACATCATATATACTGTTCTATAGTGCCACACACTTGTAGTTGTGGCTGATATGCAAACTCCAGAAGTCTAATGAGCTGACATCACTTGCTGACTGTGTGCTAAAGCCAGACTGTTGTCAGCTTGTATTTATTTGGGACTTTAAGGAATCTTATAGGAATCAAGTTGCCTTCCATACCACAGTATCTCTCTAGCGGAATAACTTTTTGTTAATAGGGGCTGGACTAAACACAACTGGTCAGGCTTTAAGGAAAAGGAGCCAATACCGACCAATCAAGCAGTTTTGCCCTGGTGAGGTTCGTTTGACACTCTCTCTCTTCACCTGGATATTAAATCCTCTCTGGGCGATGTGAATATGATGGTGCGACTAGGAAATATCTGTGGGGGTAGGGTTTGAGTTGGCTATTCAGTTCCCTTCTCCCTAACGAAGTGTGTTTAAGAGTTTGACGTAGGGCCACTTCTCCTCCATCAGAAGATGGAGAGATTGTTTTGATTGCTCAGCCCACCAGCGCCAGAAGTCTTAGCGCCTGTTTCCTGCACACAGATGAGCTATTCTTAAAACTACTCTTGGAGGACATCCCTTTAACTTTTTTCAAGTTATTCCCTTGCTTGCGAAAGCATATTATTACTTATTTTATGAGTTCCCACTAGAAACAGACCTGTGGCTCATTGTGGGTCTTGACCCATATTTTAAGTGGTATTGGCCTGAAATAATGATAATTCTCAAAGTAAAAATTACAGGTCTGAGGAGCCCTTGTTGGATACCTTATATGTATATATTGAAGTTGTATACAGCTATGAGTCATCATTGTATGATGATCATGTTCTATTAAATTGTTGCTTAGATTCAATTTACCAAAATTGTGCAGCAAGAATACTCAAGACTTTTGTTGTCACTTATTGTCATTTATGTATCCTCTATTGACATACACAACTATAGGTGTGTGGCAGTTCAAGTGCTAAACTTATGACCGATTAGGAACACTAAAGAAATGTTAATTTACTACAAAATGCTCAGGATGGCAGTTGACATACAGTAAATGACTTATTTTCATCATAATTTATTTTTAAAATGTCTTTTGCGTGGTACTGAATTCATTACAGGCCATGTGTGCTGTGTGCTTTTGGTCATGCAAGTGTGTGTGTAACCATTCTAAACTATAATCTACCTCACCAGATAGCAGTACTATGTACTTATGGCCTATTTTGGGCAAGTTTGTAACCTGAGAACTACTTTTTATGCGGTCACCACAGGGTTTGGGGGGAGTTCAAGTTTGGTAAAAATTTGGACTTTTTGTCTGTGTGTGTGTACTTGAGTGTTACATGTACACAATTCACTGTGAATGGTGTCTTTGTGAAGTCCGGCCAGTTGAGACTTGCTCTGGTAAGAGCAAAGCAGAGTGGAAAATGTACTATGACTGGTATTGTCTGAAGCCTTGTTGAACATTTGGTTTTAGGGTGGAACATGCTGTATTTCTTGTTGCAGTGATTCTTAAATATTAATGTCCTGATCTGTATTTGGACTTTAATCCCCCACCCCCGCCCCCCCCTTTCATATTTATAATTTGTTATGACCATTTTCCCTTTTATTTTGTTCACCTATATGTGCTGTGATTGCACAGATATATTTAAGGTGTTAGCTTTCCAGAACGGGGTAAGTTTTGGCCAGCCTTAACTTGACTTAACTGTAAAGGGCTCTGTCATATAACTCAGCACACAGGTGCATGCGCTCTCTCACACACACACACAGAGCCTGAAAGGAAATGATCATCTGTACAGGATGCTGAACTGCTCCCTATGTTGCCCACCCACTGTCTTTGGCTTGGCACGATAAGTTAGACTTTATGTATTCATCCATGCAGGCACAAGGAGTGAGGCTAATCCATATTATGTAAGACAGCAGGGAACACAGGATATGGACTTTTTCAAAATTGAAGGCATATACCATAATAAAAATCCAATACAGTGCCTCACTACAAATGTTCTGCTCGAGTCAGTCTTGTAATCATGTATAGTATGAAATAATGCAGTCGTTGTGGTGAAGGATTGTATTTGTGGTTCATTTTAATACATTAAATTACAATAAGTCAGTAAAATATCAGATTTTTGTTATGTCATGTCTTATTCTCACTCTCTCACTCATTTTCTACCGCTTTATCCTCCACTGAGGGTTTGCGGGGGGGCGCTGGTGCCTAACTCCAGCTGACGTAGGGCGAGAGGCGGGGTAAACCCTGGACAGGTTGCCAGTCTATCATGGGGCTCATGTCTTATTATTTTTAGAAAATATATTAGGTAGCTGTGAGATTTTAGCCTACAGAAAATGTCATAGTTTGGTTGTTAACAAATAAGTTGAAATGTTGCTTTTAAGTATCTTTGATTGAAAGAATAAGAAAAGCCAGTTGGAAGTTAATGGAACTGAATAAACAATAAATGTTTTTCAGGGTAACTACATTAGGTTGTGTGTATAATATTTAAGGAGCCCCTTGATCACTGGTCATTCTACACTTTGTTTCTGTGGTCATTTACCGTAAGTGATTCCATGTGCTTGTGCATATTTGTGTTCCCATTCATCTCTTTGACTGTAAATGACCCAAACAGAGGATGTATGACCCTCTTAGCACAAAGGGTCTTTCTGTAGAATCTGTGCTTCGCTCCTTTCCCACCTACTCAAACTGGCACGGCCAGTAAGTCACAAGATAAGCAACGTGTGCATTGAACTTGGAGAAGAAAGTGTCACTTTCATCATCTCTCCTTTTTTGGTCCAATCTTGTGACTAGAATTTAAATACAATGACAGCTCCTCCGTTTTCTGAGGGAAACATGGAAAAATCTTCCCACACTGGATATGATGTTAGAGAGAGCTAATGTTGAGGGTTTATTGATACAAAAATAATACTGGAGAGTGTAGCCTGTGTTTTTATAACATCATACTCTCACTTCTGTGTTGTGAAATGAAATCATTGTAAACTTACCTCAGTCCCTACTTGTTAATGCGGTACTTTCTTGGAAATTGAGAGTTGTAAGACACCTTGAAGTCTGATGTCGATGATTTGGGAAAAGTTTTTTTTTTTCGCTGATACTACCGATATCTAGGGTGACTTACCATGAGTCATTGTCTTCATCAAGTCACATTTAAAGATGGAAGAATCAAACATTTAATAGGTAGTTTAACTTGAGAGTGGTTTACTCACCTGTTTTGTAGATGATGAACCATACTTGACTGATGATGGGATTTTTGATGTAAAGTAAATTTTAGGCTCTGACACTTCTCTTTTCTCTTCTGGCATGATTTCATCACACCAGTAAAAGATAGACACCTGTGTTTGTACAGATGTGCCTTTGGCTTGTCCTTTCCTCTATCATCAGATGCCACTAATCATCACCTTGAGTCATGGTACTGCCCCAAAGGAGCAGAGGTTACCCAACCACCCTCGGTCTGCCCTGCTCTGCTCTATGTTTCTCTACGTAAAACAGTGCACGGATGATAAAGTTGATTTACTTTCGTTGGCCTATGACCCAACAGCTTGGAAAATGTACAAGTGGGAGCATGTACGCACACAGTAACAGCTCTCTCCCTCATTGGTCACATGCTCTTTGTCTCACACACACACACACTCGTTGACTCCCGGAGCGTCAGAGGGGCCCGAGCATGTCAGAGCTTTATCCAAACACAGCTACAGTTGCTACATGCTGCAATTATTACCAGATGGACTTGAGGAAAACATATTAAACCTGCCTTTTCATTAGAACACTGCACACCCGCCTGGAAGGGAGAGAGGGAGAGATTTCAAAAACTTTATTTTAAATTTTAAATCGAAAATGACTGACTGTTCCATTTATTTCACCGTGCAATGAAAAATAAGTTTTCATGTTGCTATGTTGTCAAAACACTTTTGTTATTCGTTTCAAGTCATATCAAAGCGCCACCTTTTTTTATGATCTTACATGGTGTTTCTACGCAATGAAAAATAATTACAAAATGTATTCAACCTTCCAATTAAAACGGAGGTTTTTTTTTTTCAAATGATACATTTTATGATTGCTACATTAAATTATTATAAAGATGTCAAAAATCTGTCTTGGTAAAATGAATTCTTTTCTGAGTTTTGAACAAATTAGGCAACATGAGACTGAGACCTTACTACTAACATTCACTCTTATTTATTTTCTCAACATTTATGGACCAAATTGATCAAATAAAACACTATTAAACACTATAAAAAAAAAAACAGTCCTCCAAATCTTTCACTGTAGGTGACTGAGGTTGCGATCTTCTAGGACAGGGTTAAAACTAATTTTAACATAAATGTTGAAATGCCAGCTTCTTGGATCATAACCATATTTAAAAATAATTTTCCTGAGCTTGTTTCAAGAGAAAAACAAACCACTGAAGAAATTAACAACTCAATGCCACTTTTGAGAAGCTTTTAAATGATTTATGTTGTGCGTTAGAGTAAGACAGGGTGAAGAGAAGGGGTTTGTATTCATCATAGCACAGATTAACCAGCAGTGCTGAAGCTTCTGAGAAAGAATTGCAATTTGATATTGTATTTTGTTTAAGTTGTCAATATAGTGTCTAGGATATGTCAGTTAATTATAATTCATTCGTTTCATCTGTACCACCTCCTTTTTTTTTCCAAAAAAGCGTCCCACAAACTTTTCCAGGAAAGTATTTTGATATTACAGACCGATGAAAGTAGTTACATTTATATTTTCCTCATGTTTTCTTCCATTTTAGTCCCAGGAATCCCCCCCCCTCTTATTTTAGTAACAGTGAAGTGCACATACAGTGCATGCACATACAGTATATACTGTATGCTAGTGTCATCATGTTTCACCGTGCCTAAGCATGTGTGTATTTATGGTGCGTATGTATGCCAGCCATGCCTGCTTGACATCCAGTGCACTGCTAATTATAAATGTGTGCTCAACTTAAAGGGATGCATGTCAGCTATGTAGAGTCACATCACACCTCCTGTCCTTCCTTCCCTTACATAGTTACTATCACTCATATGCACACATGCACATACACGCTCAACACTATACATAGTTAGTTTGAATCTCTCTTCTTTACAGGCTAAATTCAGACGCTTTGTGTCAGTATGCTGCTTGACTTCTAACTTCCCCTGCTGACCTCTTTTGAAGGTTGTTCTCTGTTGTCTATATTCAGTTGTGCATCATTCTTTACCTGGAAACTATCATGTCGGTTTCTGATGTCTCTGGATTTGAAATATCATCTTTAGGTTGCAGTCTTCCAAAGCTAATCATTATCCACCATTTATTTTTGTCTTTAGTTTGGCAACAAAGAACAGGTTATGGTATCATGATGACATTGGTGTCAGACATTAGTAATATTAAGTTTCATATTTTCTATGAGCTCTATTTTTTTACTATATATTTTTTTCCCTCCATCTTTTTCCGATATTCTTTGGGATGTTTATGAGTTGTGTGTGTGTAGGTTTATTTACAACAGCCCATCTACTTTTCAGGAGTCATATTCTTCAGTATGTACTCACACTGCATATATACAAATCTTTTCCTGGTGGGCTGACATCAGATAATGACAAACAAGTGCTAAGGTTTTCCGGCAGTTTTCAGTCTTAGTGTAAATTGGAAAATCTAATTCAAATTATGGAAAGCATTTAGTTTTATATACCAAGCAATAAGTCACAGAGCAGATTTTTACATCTCTGGCTTGGGGTTCAAAATAATCCTACTTCACTGCATCCAGTCACTGTGTTGAATACCAGACATTCTGTGTCAAAGCAGCTTCTCAGGACGTGGGTCCAGTGGGAGAACGATGTCATCGTCTCTTTAATCACCCCACCCCTTTTTTTCCGTTTGATGGTTGAAGCCACAACCATCAAACCCATATGTTTTCATTATTATAGGCTCCTATCTTCAGCAAAATACCTGTTTAATTAAAATACTGTGCACATGGTACATGTTTAAAAAATGAAAAATATTTAAATATCCACTCAGGGATGCTACTTATTCACTTGTCCCATTTTGACAATATGATAAACAAAATAGTTCACCTTTTCACCGTTTATGTTTCAGTATTTTTCTGTTTGTTTCTACACACCTGTCACTTTATCTCTGTTGAGCACTATCTATTTTTAGAGTGTTTACTAACTCACTCATTGTCTACTGCATTATCCTTCACATGGGGGGTCCATCGCAAGGCTAAAATTATTTTCTGTAGATATGGAGTTTAAAAAAACAGCAGGTGCTATGACCTAAACTGTTGCCATGCACATTATGCCACTCAGCTGGGATATTACTTTGGTGGGCTTGTATATTAATAATACACTGGTACAAAGGGCTTGAGTCGGCAAATACGTGTTTGTATGGTGGGGGGGCCCCCTTCAGACATCTTGAGTCTGAAGGGGGCTATACAGTAATACCTATCATCATATCATTCATAAGTTGTAAATAGTACCCATCTTTTCTATAAGTACACGTGAAAACGTATAGAATCCCAGCTCCTATACATGGCTCCTGTTCCTCCGGCGCCAGTCAGTCCAGAGTGATGCCTTCTTCTGGCCCTGGCAGCTGGCTGTATGCAAGGATAGACAGTTAGACAGACAGATGACTGAGACAGACTGAGTAGTAGTCTGTCTGTCCCTGTTTAGCTCCTACTCTTCTTCCTCTTCAGTAGCTTTTAAGGACTATTTCTGTACCTGTGTCAGCACCGCACTTTTAGAATAGACTTTCACTTCCGAAAATGCACCCCACCCCCCACTCTGTTACATATCATCATGTCAGGGAGATAGTTTTCTACAGAGGCTTGTCATCTAAAATATGTAGGTCCAAAAAAATGCATTCTTTAGCATGGACATCATCATTTACATATATACTGTGTATACTTTATTATTTATTTTGCCACACCCGGGGCCTGTTGCAACAATGTAGAATTAAGAAATCTAGGATGGATTGAAAGAAAGCGGGCCTTACGAACATCAAACCAGGATGAAAACGCGGGGCTTGGTCAAGCCAGGTGTAACTTATGCAGACTTTTTAGAAGTGTGCATTCCCTGAGGTCGATCACAGATTTACAGATGCAGAAATGTAGCAGACGTGTGGTGCCAAGTGAGCAACAGCTTATAATGTTGCTCACAATATTATACTTGAAGAAGGAGATACAGCCACTTTAAATAAGATGGCAGATAAGTGCAGACCGACTGAAATCATAAGTAGCCTGATATAAACACATACAGAGCTCATTTGAGCAAAAGTTAGTTTCTTTGACTACATTGTAATTTCATGTGATTAAACTAAAAATAATCCTAAAAATAAAACATATGTAAATAAACCTGTTTTGTGAAATTCATGATTTATTTTGTCATAGCGCTTTAGCAGTTTACGGCCTGTATAAGGCACTAGGGTGTTCTGCATACAGGAATAACCAGTCCTTTTTGTTTAACCTGATCTGGACCACAAACTATTCTACTCTGGCTCCTGGCATCACCAAGGCATTTTTGCCTACAGAACTGCCACTGACTGGATATTTTCTCTTTTTTGGACTGTTCTCTTGATTGAGTGTGAAAATGCTAGTATGTCGACAGATTCTGAAATACTCAAATCACTTCTGATCCATTTTTTCACTTGGTTTGACCTTCAGTCAGTCATCTCAACATGTCTCTCTTGTGAATAAAACCTCATTGAGACAAGGCTATATTCTTAGACCACTGCTGTACTGTATGTACATTTACAATATGTCCGTCCACTGTATGTGCACACATGCTCACTTATCTAAAGTGCAGGAGTGTTTATTCTTCAGCTCCTGATTTGACTAATCTTTGATACAGAGAAACTCTGTAGCTGTTGTTGAAGGCAGAGCTGGCTCTCTCCTTGTGTGTGTGTGTGTGTGTGTGTGTGTGCGTGTGTGTGTGTGTGTGTGCGTGTGTGTGTGCACGTGTGTGTTTTACCTCTTCAGAACCTTTTCTGGCATAAATATTGACTTTCTCAGCACCAGTGGTCCTCATGGAGACCAAAACCGGGTCCTAATATGGCAGAACCTTATTTCGGAGGAATTGGTTCACTTTAAGGCTAAGATTTGATAAGGTTATGATTAAAGTTGTGCAAACCTGTGCGTGCATGTGTGTGTGAGAGGGAGGGAGAGACTCTTGTATAGCTTGCTCGCTTGGCTAGTTACAGGTAATCTGCCCTGTAGCTTTGCCTTGATGAAAAAAAGACATATGCACTCACTCTTACATGTACATCAGGTCACAGTGCCAGTTCTTATCTTTTTTTCCCCTCATGCTGTTTTGCTCAGCACATGGAGGGCAGTGATATTATCAAGCCTCTGGTTCAGATAAGTCCCCCCCAAACACACACACACAGTAATGATGCTTGCATACACTGTGTGTGTCTTCTCTATTGTGTTGTATATAGCTTGCATATGTGTGCCCCTTTTTGTTTGGCAGACTCCAACACTTTGAGTCACGCACGCCTTTGCGCAGAAGCGCTTATATGACACTCTTCAGTTAAGGTTAAAAAGTAGTGTTTTACCAGTGTGACTTTGAAAATACTAATTTCTAAATAGTAAAAAAATCTTAACAAGGCCAGTATAACTTTGCTATTTAGTAACTTCTGTGTGTAGCATATGGAGCCTGTTGGTTCTTGTTTGCCAAAAATGTTTTCTCTCAGATGTTAAAGATAATTTTGGTTTGTTCGGACGACAGATTAGCCGCGTGATTCCGTTTTCAAAGTGGCACTGTCACAGTTTATATCTGGAAATGTAGAGTTTAGATCCCCCTGTGAAGCTGTCAGTGATGGATCCACGCAGCCAACAAGTCTTTGTAATGAAAGACTTGTTTGACCGTGTGATGTTCATAGCATCAGATCAAAGGAGGTGTTTGTTCTGTGCGTGCCCGTGCGTGTGCGTGGATGACTGAACACATGCTTGTGTATGTGCATTTGCCCACAGGGCTCTACTTGTGCTACTTGTGTTTGATTTGCTCCTCTGACCACATGGCAATTAATTTTGACTCACAGATCTAATTAAACCAAGGGCAGGTCTCAACTGGAAACACACACATGTTTGTGCAGCTATTCTTCTTGGAACACTGCATTGGCCTCCATTCATTTGGACAGCCTAAACAAAGGCTTATCCCTAATCGCATCTCCTTGAGGACCACTAATCCTGATAAGGTCAGTGTTTATGCCAGAAAAGGTCCTAACAAATATAGGAAAACATGCATGTGCGCACTCACACACACATACACACTTGTTTGACTTCAGAGGACATTAAATTGACTTACATTCATTTCCTGGAGACTTACTCTAACCTTAACCATAATTACTAGTGCCCTAACCCTGACCCTATCCTTAACCTTACCCTAACATCAGCCTTACTTTAAAACATGTCTTCACCTTAAAATGTAGTAATTTATGTTATGGGGACTTGATTTTTGTCCCCAGAAGGAAGACACGTCCCCATAATGTGACTGTGTAAACAGATTTAGGTCCCCACAACATAAGGAATACCAGGTACCCACACACACACATACAAGCTGTTGTTCCTCACCAAAGGCAACATTTATTGATTGCAGTTGTCCATCTCCCAAGACTTTTCTTTTTTATCTACTTAATTTATTTATGTATAAGTGGGACTATGCGCTTGCTTGCTTGCCATGTCTGACACGTAAACTAATGAGAATTAATTCTCATGAAAATATACCAAAGCACAACCTCATAGCATCAAAAATAAATTGTAGAAGTTTTGAGGATGTTATCTAACAATGAACTTAGTTGGCCACATAATACTAGACTGTTTCTAACTGAAGCTTGGTTTGGCTGTAAATACAACAATAATACATGGAGTGTTTTAAAACCATTAAAGTAAAAATGAGTAAACTGTCACAGTCTTGGAACTGTCAGCTGTTGTTTACAGTTGGCTCTGTTCAGCACTTGGGACACATCAAGATGTTTCTGGTGGGCTTATGTTGAGGTTGTAGTGCTGAGGCACTGGTCAGCCTCTTTAGACTTTTTTCTTATATTTAACTCACTTTATCAATACACTGGGTCTAAACCGTGTTTTTTTTTTTTTTTTTTGATACCCTACTGATTCTTATTGGGCCTTTTATTTGCTCTTATTGCTTAATTATTTTTCTTATTGTTTGTTTGTGTGTGTGTGTGTGTGTGTGTGTGTGTGTGTGTGTGTGTGTGTGTGTGCATATGCCAAATGTCAAACTTAAGTAATTCCCAAAATGTTTCAAAACAGCATGTTTTACACAGATGACAAACATTGTGTAACACTTGTATGACTCATAAGTTGTGTTGATAACCTTCTCAAATATACAGGAAATGTGTCAGAGGGAAAGGGAGGCCCATGAGGAGACACGGAGGGAGAGAGGAAAAGGGAGATGGAGACTTTCAGATTAAGTGAGAGAATGAACAGACAGATGGTACAAGAGAGAAACCACACTTTTTTGAAAAGAGGCCAGAGGACTCATGAGAGAGCGGGAATGTTGTTTAGTGAAGAAAATTAACTGAACTGTAAGACAGATTTATTCTAAGAAAATAATTTCAGGGAAAAGCATATAAGAAAGGGTAGGGATCCTCAGAAAGTGACAGCAAAATGGCTATATATTGAAGAATAAAGTTAAGGACATGGTGGAAGTTGTCCTGAAAACGAGGGCAAGCAGTCAATCAGTCTCTAAGGAGAAAGAACAGGACCCAGCTGTGGCTCCATAGGCCACCACACCCAGCCCAGAGAGACTCCATTTGTTGTTGTAGCTGGCCTTTATGACTCTGAGAAGGGGTGGGGGGTGGGGTGGGGTGATGCAGTCGGTACAACTTTTACTAGAGAAAAGAAACACGGGGAGGAGGATCAAAAGTCTGCCCTTAGTGAGGAAATGGGAAAAGGTGGAGGAAAGAAGGGAGGATGCTACATCACTTCCAAGTTCGCCATCACTGTGTTATGACGTTCCGGGTTTTGCTATCTGAGTGAGTGGAGTGAGTGCTTTGTTTGATTACCCCAAGACTCAGGAGTTTATGAAAACAGCCAGGGGACGTGACCTCAGCTGGGACCTGCACACTGACTCGGTTCCCACCAGATCTCCTCTACAACATCTCTAACTCCGTCAAACCACTTTCACTCCCATCCTTCACTTTCCCTCTGACGTCACTTTTCTCCTTCTATCTTTAACCTTTTACCTCACTGTCCCTCCCCACTGACTGCAAATTTTACGAAGTACTGTGTGGTTCAAAACATGAATTTTCTTAAAGATGGCACTTTATTTTGTAGTACAATGCACATCTGTAGGTTTATGTCTGAAATGACCAAACCAAATGAAACGGCATTGCAGAGTAGTGACAGTTAAATGGAGAACTCTTAATTCTCATTTAACTGTTTTATGGCCATGGTCTTAATTTATAAGTGCAGTAACAGAGAACTGCATAGCAATTATCAGAAACAGTGTATCACAGCATTTGTAGTTAGTGCTCATTTGCAATGTCCATCCCCAGAAAGGCCTTTAAAATAACAATCATAGAAAATATTTGCCAAAAAAGCAAGTTCTACTAAGTGGCATGTATGTGCCAGCAGAGTGTGCTATGTGGAAAGCCAGAAATTATTAGGGACTTGGCAAAACATTTGTGCTTCTGATTCTTTTGCTTAGAATTTGTATTTTTAATGTATGAATTAAAATTGCGTTAGTCTTGGCTTGGTCCTACACCATTTGTCACGTATGATTTTTATCTTCTCCATGGTCTTTTTGAAACAGTGCACCCATAATTACTCAGCTCTGGGTGAATCATCACTTGATTAAATAGTGGTGGCATAGTATCTTGATGAAGGCCCCTCCCCTTCCTGCCTCGAGTCGTGTCCTTTTCTTCCTTTTCCTGCCTCAAATCTCAATGAATAGAGTGTGTACCTAGTATGCACACACACACACACACACACACACAGCCTGTTCACAGTGTTCCCCCCTGAGAGCTGTAGCCCTGGAACAATGAGGACACCAGAGAGAACGCACAGGATTGCTGCAGGAAATGGAGGAACACAAAATGCTCATGTAAAACGGGGAGGAGAGGGAGGGGAGCACCTAAACTCTGTGTGATCTCTGTCCAGACCTACAGTTTTCTGATGGGGACAATTGATGCGGGAAGGGTTTTTTACTTGATATAAGGAAAGGACATGCAACACGAGAGGCTACTATTTTGCGTGTTTTACTTCACGTCTCTCGAAATATAATGGCGAATTACTTCAGAGGTTCGCAAACTTTTTATACCAAGTACCACCTGACTCACTATTATCACCAATGTTAAAATACAGTGGTGTAAATAGGCCGAGCAAAGTCAGCTACAGATTTTTCACAGGACGCAGATTTATTCCCAGTAAGATCATTTGCTCCCTCATCCTCCTCTAGTTCACGACTTTGATACAGCCAAATTAGATTAAGATGGAGCAAGAGATAAGGTGACAATAATAATTATTATTTAATTTATTATTGTTTTTTGTTGAATTATTTCCGTACTCCGTTCCAAATTCCTCCGCTCCACTCCAATCACACACCTTTATATATACAGTAGAGTGTTATTTCTGGTTTTCCTTAGTACCATCAAATGAAGCCCACTGGTGGTACATGTAGCACAGTTTGAGATTTAAATGATCCCATTAATGAAATAAATGTTGAGTGCTGTCCTTTTTAAAAAGGAAGCATCAGTTGATGAATGAAATGATGAATGGCGCAGTTCTACCCAAGTTAAAGCAGAAGAAGAAGAAGAAATCGACATGTTTTACCTTTTGTTTTCACTGACGCCGATTAGAACCAAAGCCAATAAAAACCCACATCCCCAAAACTCAATTTGACCCAGGAGTAAATACTAATTAAACACAGTCACACCAGTGGAAAACCTGTTTAAATGCAGGATTTAGTAGGTTGTTTGACCAGTGGGAATGAGGTATAAGTCTGCTCTTAAAGCAACAGGCCACACATATTATGGTAGTTCAATATGTGTCTGTCAACAATAGCAAGTGTATGTGTGTTTTTGAGAAAATAGTCATTATTCATATGAAGCACTTAGAAGGTCTGTTCTGTCTGTTTACGTCTATATCGGACATACAGCTTTGAATCTCTGGAGCTGCTTTTACAAATGAGTGTTTTTACTGCCAAGCAATTGGCAAAGGAATGGTATATTCTGCCTGGAGATATTACTTTATTAAACAGAAGGCATTAGAAGCTTTAGAGTCCTCCACTTTGAATGTAACATGGCTTTGTATCCTCTCGAGTGGTAAAGAGTCGTAAATGAAGGTCAGCATGAAGAACACAGTGGCTCGCTTCACATGCGCTGACACGCATCACCGAAAAACAGTCACAGTGGGTGTGGTTTGTTCATATTTTTGGAACAGGAAAAACAAAGCTTTTGCACAAATGTGCATGCGCCGCAGATAAGATGTTGGTAACGCTTAGTTACAGTATATAGTGAGAATCAAAATGACCACAAGTATTTTCAAAACGTGTTTGTTTGAGTCCTTTAAAACACTAGTTGTCAGTAAAAATTTGTGTCTCATAAGATTTCCTTCTTAAAGAAGTTAAAAAAAAAAGTGTAATTTGTGAGAGACCATGGCCCCTCAGTGTCTGGTGGTATCTGCTGCTGTAAGCACTTAAATTGGCTTCAGGTTATTTTTGTATCTC
Source organism: Brachirus orientalis (assembly GCA_016785285.1). Taxonomy (NCBI): domain Eukaryota; kingdom Metazoa; phylum Chordata; class Actinopteri; order Pleuronectiformes; family Soleidae; genus Brachirus; species Brachirus orientalis. The sequence continues at coordinate 442,274 of JAFBJR010019394.1, read as the reverse complement.
TTTATTCAAAGCTCCATTGCCAGTGAGAAGTATGTAAGTTTGGACTATTCAAAGTAACATTGTCTTTTAGTGGAACCTAAAGTCTTATATGCAACACATCACAGAGGTTTACAATGTTGTAATGACTAATATCGATAAATCTGGTGGGCCCTATGCTTTATTTGAGCAGCAATGTGGCCTTTATCTCTTAAGTCTTGGCCATATCTAGAAACGTCTCATTTACATTACATAATTATTTCTCTTTTTATATATATTTTAAAATTTAAATGCTTTTTGTACTTGGTAAAGTGCATGTTTAGCTTATTTATCTGCTTTTTCAATTAAAATGTTTGCTTATGTTAAAGGGATAAGCGAGAATTGTGTGCTATTATACTGTTAAAACAGACATTTAAGAAGACTTTGTGTATGTTAGAAATAAAGTTACTAATTAAAGGGAACAACCACATAAAGGGAAAAACCACAAGACTGAATAATATTCAACTCCAACAACATTCTCCACTACAAAACACATGAGGCAGACAGTGTTTGTTAACGTCATACTTGGTTTTCGTTTGGTTGGTGAGTTCTACAAGGTTATTTCACAAAATTTAATGAGTGGGAAAAGTAATCTGCACTTTTATGAGCACACGAGGACTGTGTCCTGAGTCTGTGGGAGAGGACAGGGATATTTAAGGGAAAGCAGCAGAAAATCTAAATGTGAAATGAAGAAATAATGCTCTCAAAATGAAAGACAAAGCTTTAAAATAACGGTAGGAAACAGGGTCCATATCAGGGTTTTGCAGGATTTGTGATAAGTTGTTTCAAAGCTGCTCTAAGTGTTAAGAGTACCTGTTACCCAGAAACCCAATTGTTTAGGCTGTGATATCCGTTTGCCTCTCACTTTCACTTTGAAGCACTGGACGCTCTGGAACACAAAGATCCAGGTCACTGCTTCTTCATTTTCCTGACTTTGTAATGGCTTTGACCTTTTACCTTTTCACCCAGCAGTAAACTGCCTCTGCCACCGAAATCCCCAAGCTGCAGATTCCCGCCACTTTGTGCAGGAATGTCTAAGGGGAATTCAGGAATGTAGTTGGGAATGCTGTGTGCAGCAGCAGCAGCAGCAGCAGCAACAGCAGCAGCAGCATCTGGGGATGTGTGAGGCTGCATGAGATCATTCTTCTGTGCTGACATGCACTTAACAGCTTCTGTCTGTGAACGTTTGCTGCAATTACCTACACGTGTATGCGAGTGTGTCTATGTGATTATTTAAATGTCTTGCTGGAAAAGGAGACTAGAACAATATAGGGTTTACCGCTCTTAATCCTGTGTAGTCTTTTTCTTTTACTGGAACATGACACACTCTCTTCCCAGACCACGATTAGGTCCAAATGTTTATTTAGCCAATTACATGTCCAACAATGTTGCACCATAAATTGTGCAAGAGTCATAATAGATCAGAAATGATAGACAGATGAATAATTAGGGCTTTAAATAGACTTGTTGCCACCCTGTTATGAAACCCGCAAAGCAAAACATCCTGTTGAGATTCTCTTTTTTTTAAGCCAGTATTGGTTTGAGCTTAGTTTTTGTTAATGCACAGAGTATAATGTCAGCAACACACAAAGATACAAATCCCTGTTTGTGCACGTGCACATATTCAAATACACTGATACAGGCAGAGTGATTCTGCATTTTATTCCAATTTATTTTTAGTTGCATATGCTTTAGCTGCTCATGTTATCTCAATAGCAAGATGGTCTCCAGTTACCTGAGTAATCAGTAGACGTAACTACATTATGACATGAGACCTCAGGACTCATGGGGTTTGGGCCACAGCCATTTTCACCATCGCCATCTTTAGATCTGAACTACATCAGGAACTGTGAGGTTTAACGACTGCATCCTTTTGACGCTTTGTGTGTCATGGTGATACAGTCGGTCCACAGACACACAGAAGTGTATAGAGGTAGAAAAAAAAGCATTTCCTACTACAAGTAGATGCACCTTTTTCTAACACACACAATACACAACCAAGGGAGTGGATTGTACATTTTCAGGCCAGTTAATGTATATAAATCATGTTGCCGTTCTGTTCAGCTGTGAAATGGCATCACTTTGAAGAACAAAGGTCTGATAAGGTCTACAATCACCTGAGGTGCAACTGAGGGAATAAACCTAATCTGGTTTAGCTGGATCGTGAGCCTTTCATCTGGGGAAAAAGAAGAAAAATAACCCTCTGGCTCTTCATTTTTTTTTCTTTTTTCAAAAAAATCTACATTTAGACTTTACGCTAAGTATGTTGATGTAGATAAAACAGTAGAAGGTTGAGTTTTACCTGCAGGAACTGAGGAGTGCCATCATTTTTGGTTGTGTAGCTGTATTACTTGTATTGCTTTTAATCCAAGTGATAGTAATCCTTGTTTCCCTAATATCTTTAGTCATCCTTCCATAGTAACACTTCACAGAGTATAGTATAGTACCTATTACTATGGTAGTATTGTAATAGGGGGTTATATCATCCTAATTATGAAGTAATAGTTTAGACACAAGGAGATAATTATGACACAAGCACTCAGGACTCATGGGTTTGACCACAGCCATTTTCACCTTGGCAATCTTTAGATCTTAATTACATCACAAACTGTGAGGTTTGACCGCTGCATCTCGCAGTTGTTGTACTAACACACACACACACACTAGGGCTAAAAAAAATAACACCATCAACACTGTTGTAATAGGATCAGAGGGAACGGCTGCACCAGGGCACCATGTGAAAAATGCTAAGACATTCTGTAAATCTTCTGAACCTGGAGGCTAAAAGCATCTACACGTACTGGGATCGAAACAAAGCACTTTTTATATTTAATATTAATATTTATTAAATACTATAAACTAGAAATTATTCATGAATGTCAACTCTATAATATGGTAATGGCTAATTTTGATTCCCAAACATTTCCATCTGAAGGTATTTCACTGAAATTAATACTGCTTTATAATACTATTATCATTTCCTTACTAATCTGTAATGTAAAGTGTTCCCATTGAAGGATGACAAAAGATATTAGGCAAACAATGATTGTTATCACTTGATAAAAGCAACCAGTATAGATGCTGGATAAAATTACAACTATTAAATAAAAATGAGGCCACTCCTCAGAGCTTGCAGCTAAAACGCAAGCCTCTACTATTTTATCTACATCAACATGTTTTGAATGATTATCCAAATGTAGATTTAAAAAAATGGCGAGCCAGAGGGTTATTTTTCTTCTTTTTCCCCAGATGAAAGGCTCATGATCCAGCTAAACCAGATTAGGTTTATTCCCTCAGTTGCACCTCAGGTGATTGTAGACCTTATCAGACCTTTGTTCTTCAAAGTGATGCCATTTCACAGCTGAACACTCTTCCACACCAGAGCCTGAATCCACAGAACGGCGACATGATTCATGATTTATGTACATTAACCAGCCTGAATCCACAGATACATACAATCCACTTACACTACCGGTCAAAAGTATGGGTACAAACTCTTGACCGGTAGTGTATTTGGTTGTGTATTGCATGTGTATATATACGTATATATACGTATGTGTATATATATATATACACATACGTATATATGTGTGTGTGTGTATAAAGTCCAAAACATGTTTTAGCTTTATGAGATCAGTACACACACATACTCACACCTGCTATTGTTGTTGTTCAGATTATTTCCAAAGTGTTGTGATTTCTATTGCATTTAAAGGACAAAAATAAAAAGAAGACTCAGGGAAAATGAAGAAAGAAATGGTAAAGAGAATGTAACAGAAAACGCAGTGTAGTATTTATTTTAAACTGCCAACATGTTGTGAGATAAAGCTTTTAAAAAGATATACTGTATTTACTTTTTGTACTGTCTTGCCAACAACTTACTTTCTCTTTGATTGTAGAAGAAGCCGGGTGGGTGCCCCTCCTCTTCCTCCTCGTCTTCCTCCTCCTCCTCCTCCTCAATGTACATTTAGCCCCGAGGAACTCTTCTGAGAGGGATGAAAGAGGAAGCATCCACCCTTCATTAGCATGAATCATCAAACGCAGCCCCCTGGCTGACACATGTTAAATCATTTGTTAGAGGAAATAAGACATTTTCATGGCTGACATCGCTTTGTGAAGTCTGAACTAACTGCAGTGCACTGAAGTTTTCACCGGCGATTAGATTCATCATGTAGGTCAGAGAAGCCTGAACAAATAGACCTGAGCAGAAAGTGGAAAACTGTTACCATATTTAACAAGTGTAAAAAATCAAAGATAAAGCCATTCAGTCATTAATTACAAACTGCATTGTTTGTAATTAATGTAGTGAGTTAAAATATGTGCATTCGTATTTTTTTGTGAGAATTCAGTCACTCTGTCCACCTTGAATTCCGCACTGAGTGAGTTGAAGTGCGCCACAGTAGCTCAAAGTTGAGTACAGAGATATGAATGTATGATGTACATCCTGTTGGATATCTTGAAAAACAGAAAAAGTAAATATTACCACGTTTTAAAGTCCTCCACATATAAGCAGCCAAATTTCTTATTTTTCCATCTAAATGAACAATGCACTTTGTGTCTGCTTTATAAACTATGAGGGTAGAAATATCCACTGAGTTCAAGTAAATGTATTATTCGAAGCTTTAACTTTGCAGCAGGTACTAACGTTAACCTAATCCTTGTAGCTCATGTTGTAAATGTCGTTAACAAAAAAATGGAGTCAGCCTGGTTAGGTTTCCATCAGTGTCTGCAGCCTGGATGACTGTGCACCTCACACCGTTTCTTTTAATGACTGATATCAGTTAAAGTTGCTGCAAAGGTTTTTTTTTCTTTTAGATTTGTAAACTCTACCAAAAATGATTGAAGCGTTGGTAGGATTCCTCATTTTTCCTCCTCCGTGTTCGGCATACAGTCACCATTGTATCCAGCAGCCATAAACCACGTCCCTCTGTGTGGTCCACTAATTGCATATCAGATGGAGCCAGTCTCTGTGATGAAAGCTTGACTTTGCGCTTTGTGCTTTGGTGTCAGTTCTAGTATGTAAAGCAGATGTGCGTTTAATAGCTTAGCTCATCAGTGGTTGTGTACCGCTGCCTGGTTGAACTGCTTTTAATGTTGGATTTCCACTGGAGGCCACACACACTTAAGCAGGCCCACTGCGTTTTATCGGCTCGCCTGAGGATCAGCAGCCTTGAGCCATGTGCCTGGAACTGGAGCTGTTCCTGAAATCACACTAATCTCAGTTGCTTCGGAATAAACTGTGATGCCGCGCTGCAAATGTATTGGAGTCTTGGTATCACTTTGTCCAGAAGCGGTGCTTTGACTCAGGTCTGCGGACTGGTTCATGCTGAGGTGTGTGCTGGATTTGTTTGGGGGGGGGGGGCATTAATCTGCAGCAGCAGCAGCAGAGGGTTGGCTGCAGCTTCACCAGCTAAAACCTCTCATATCTGATCACATCCCAGCTTTGTGTCAACAACTAGCCTGGGTGAGACAGTACATGTCATATTGGCTGGTGCCCAGCTGATTGGGAACGCATACAACGATTACATGCCGCTTACTCTTTATGAAACTTTTTTTTCCTAACCTGCAGTGACTGAAGGTCCTGCAGTGATAAGGCTGCTTCACAGTTAAAGACGTGTCAGTGATTGTGTTTCTGCCAATCCCTTTGAGATGCTGTCATGGTGTGTGTTTGTGTATCGGTGTGTAGTGTGGGGGTCAACCCCCCAGGAGTATAAATATAATCCAGATTAGGGTTGCAACTAACATTTAGTTTTGTAGTATCTTAATTTCCCAACTATGATTTGGATTACAACACCATCCAGTAGGGCTGAGCAATGAAAATTTTGTCGCAAATACGTCTTAAAGCCAAAATGAAACTCAGATTACCATTTTCGATTAAATTCAGTCCTGATTTATACACATCAGCATTCTACAGACCGAAGAAAACATCTCTGTTTACCACAAATCTGCACAAATGTCAATCATTTTAAATATGTTGTTTAAATGATGCAAAAACGTCCAATTCTCTTTCAGATCGCAAATCATATCACAATTTCAGTCAAAATAATCACATTTAAATAAAATCGTTCAGCCTATAACTGGTGTAGTGTGACATTCACGTATACAACTTATAATCACAGGGATAATCTAATTTACATTGGAATTCAGTTCAAAATGTCTGATTTCAGTTTCGTTGAATAGTGAATTTATCATTTGCTCAAGTCTTGTTTGTCATTTTCACCTCACATTCAGTTCCACCTTATTTGTTAACGTTTCACCGAGCTCCCTAAGTGGACCAAAGCAGTGAGGTCATTTATTTTGACCAGAGCTTTAGAAAGATTGACAAAAATCTGCTCCTGCACTGCTGCCACGGAAATAAATGGTGGAGAAACATCCCAAGCATTAAGGACCATTTGAAAGAGTGTAGTTAAGTTGTTCGCCTTCAGTTTGCTGGAGTTATTCACCTTACATAAGGCCTTTCTCTCTCTCTCTCTCTCTCTCTCTCTCTCTCTCTCCCCCCCTCTCCCCTCAGCTCGCCTCCTTTCTTGCCCCGCTCTCTTTCATTCTGCACAAAAGATTTCTCAAAACACACACACACACACACACACACGCCATCAGAGCAGCATGGCAGCCTTCCAGAGAGGGGCTCCAGTGTCGCTTCATTTCAAAGAGCTCTTTGCTCTCCATCCTTTTGATGCTCGCTCCTCAGCAGCAGTGGAGCAGAGAAGCCGAACGTCCAGCTTTGATATGAATTTGTCTCTGATTCTCCACACTGTCCCGCAACACTGGGAAAATCCACTCGCTGCCTGTCGGGATGTTAAACATCAAAATGATGATTTTTAGTCTATCTATATCTGTTGTTCCGCAACAGATCCTGCAGCTTCGTCAGCTTTTGGCAGAGCTGCACAAATGAACGTAATGTAAATGTTAGGTACAAACCGTCTGTGGAGACTCTGTCGTCCAGTTCGTTGGATCTTATGTGAAACAGGTCACCCGTGGTGTCTGAGAAACAGATCCCTGACTAAAAAGTCAAAGCTCAGTTAAAATGGCACCAAGGACATTCTTGTCCACTCATCCATTGTTAAGTTAAGCTGCTGCATTTTTCCCGTTACTGTATGTTTTGCCGATTGGACTGTTGATCGAATGCTTATCCTCAAGAAGACAAGACATTTAATTGACCACAATAGTCTCAAATTTCAAATTTGGTAACAAGAAGTTTTTTCGTGTACTGGATCTTCGTGTGTGTGTGTGTCTTAAATAGGCCACGTTGACCAATTGTCAAGCAAACCTATCTTTGTGAGGACATTTTGGCTGGTCCACATAACTTTAACTGGCTTTTCGAGGATTAAATGGTGGTTGAGGTTGGGGTAAAAGGACAGGGAATGTATTATATCTGTGAGGGCCCACACAAAGAATGCAAAATCTGTGTGTGTGTGTGTGTGTGGTACGATCAGGGCAGCATCAGCCTCTATTTCATTATTTCTTTCAGTTGCAGTTGTTGCACTGGAATGCCCATTTCTTGTGAGTGCTAAAGCAGTTCATTTAAATAATCCTGCAAGTGTGTGTCAAAACTCTCTCTTCCTCTGTGCGTGTGTGAGTGTGAGAAACATTCCAGTGTTAGAGGTATGTGAATTACGTCTTACAGAGCGAGAATGTGAAGAATCTTCTGCCATGAGAAGGCCACAGATGTTTACTGACGCAGGACTGTGAAGGAGGTTCCACGTGTGTGTGTGTGTGTGTGTGTGTGTGTGTGTGTGTGTGTGTGTGTGTGTGTGTGTGAGAGAGAGAGAGGGCACATCCACACACGTCTTTCTATGGCTGTGAGAACAGACTCTGGTTCAAACCGCTCATTGTGTGGACGTTTTGATGTTGTAAGGACATTTTAGCAGGTCCTCACATCTTTTTAAGGGCTTTTTTTTGAGGGTCAAGACTTGGTTTTAGTGTTAGGGTAAGAATCGGGGCTACAACAGTTAATCAAATGAAGTTGTCTAAGTCAATTTAAGTCAATTCTAAGTCAATTTCTCAATTTTTTCAATTTTTTTCTTTCTTTTTGCTTCATAATGACAGTAATTTGAATATTTTTGGGTTCAAGACATTCACTTTTATGAAATGTGGGGAAACAACAACAGACATTTTACGCCAATTTGCTGGCATTTTAACACCAAAAACCCAATTGTTTATTTAAAAAATAATCAACAGATTATTCAGTGATGACTAAAATGCAACCCTTATTAGAAATTAGGTTTATGTAAGGGCCATGCACTGCATTATATTTCAGTGTTCTTGCAACTGTAGAGAGACATGTTTTGTGTGAGTGTGTGTACCTGGTATTCCTTATGTTGTGGGGACCTAAATCTGTTCAAAGTCACATTATGGGGACTTGTCTTTCTTATGTGGACAAAAATCAAGTCCCCATAATGTTAATTACTACATTTTAAGGTGAAGACATGTTTTAAAGTTAGGCTGAGGTTAGGGTTAAGGTTCGGGTTAGGACACTAGTTATCATAATTAAAGTTCGAGTGAGTCTCCAGGAAATGAATGTAAGTCAATGTAATGTCCTCTGAAGTCATGGAAACCAGTGTGTGTGTGTGTGTGAAGCTATGACTTTAAACAATCATTCTGAAAGCTGTTACTCAAATTGGTATGTGGCCCAGAAATGAGAGCTGCAGGTCATCTGTAATGTTACAGTGCATTTTGTTGTAATTAGTTACACGGTGTCGTTTAAAACACACGCAGTCGTGTCTGTCAGTCCTCGTGTCAACTCTTTTTAAATGAAATCAAGCATCCATGACCGTGCTGGTTTTTAACTCTGGGGTCTGAACTGAATAATTCTGGCTACTCAGCGCTTGTTTATGTCCGTACAAGCTGTTACTGTCACACTGAAGACAACACATGACTGTGGCCTGTACAGACTGTACCTACACATGAGTCCCTGTCATGTCATACTTGGACACTGAGCATTTGTTCAGTCCTTTCTAAAATAGCAGCTTTTCATAACGCTATTGCTCGTTTGTTACACACGGGAATGTGAACAGGTTGTGACTAAAACACGCGTAAGAGACTGTTTGGAAGAGAAATTGTCTTAAATCATCTGTTGTCTGTATTAATTGTTAGCACAAAACCTTACTTTGTGGCGTGTCTTTCTGTGTGTCATCAGATTTGGGACATGAGCGATGACGAGAGCATCTGAAGGACAGGAAGAACAGACCCGGAGCTGCTGAAGTGAACACTGCAGGGGAGGGAATGAGTCACTGACGGCTTTGTGGACAACACTGGTCACAGTCAGAAAAATTCACAAAAAATATAGTCCCAAAACAAGCTTTATAACATTTTGATTCAATGTAATTGTATCTTTAGATGTGGGTAGAGATCCATTTAAAAATGATAAGCAGCAGAACCATGTGATTGAGATGTATCATCAGAACAAGGATCAAGCTGATACTCCACATTGCGTGTGGCTGCTCCAGTCACTGGATACTCAGCCCGTTCTCTGAAATGCTCCACATTTCTATTTTGTCCATTTCAAATCTCTGTTTCACTGAGCTGAACAGTCACAGGTTCAGTCTGTCCTTCAGAGCATGTAACGGATTTGCTGAAGAGGCTTCTGGCAAGGCTTTGGCGAGCAACATCTGCTCACTCGTTCAGTCAGAGAAAGAGCTAATGACCATTTCTGAAAAATGCAAAAACACAGTTGACAACTCCGCAAATCCATCCATCTCCCTGTGTGTTTACTAGTGACTGTACTATATACAGTAGTTAATACTAAATCCGGCTTTGTTTGTTTCTCTGAGAAATCATGCCCAGATGTTATTATACGATTCCTGCAAATCATGGACTGTTACGTGAAGCCACAACTAAACAGTTTAATCTGAGAGAACCAACAAAGAAAAAAGAGGGGTCTTTATTTTCTTTATGTGCTGATGTGCGCATGTGCTCGTCTTTTTTATTTACTCTGTGCCCTGTGTTTGATCTGCTAACATAATATTTTAAAAAGTGCATGTCAGCAGCTGCTTGGACAATTAAGGAAAAAGATTAGTGCAATTTGAAATAAGACACTGACATCTAAATTGTTAGGGAAATGAAGAATTTACAAATACAATTACACAGTTTAGATTTTTGCCTCCAGATTTATCCTCACGCGAGATTAAAGTCAGGATTCAGACTGTTTATAATTATTCCTTTTCTCAGAGCTGTTTTTTTGTGCCCTAATTCTCTTAAGTTTTAACCATGGAGCTGTAATAAAATGTATGGATTATACCATTTACACCTGTGAGCCTTTTGTTGCTGCTAAATTAGACAGGTTGCCAGTCCGCATGCAGAAAGGCCCTTGTTCTGACTGACTGGGTCATGAACCTGGGTCTTCTTGCAGCAAAGGCAGGAGTACTAACCACTACACCATGGGTCTCCAGTGTGTAGCTTGTGAGCTCCCAGAGCTTTCCAAGTAGCTTGCCAATGGTTTCGATAATTGAAAACATAACACTGCTTATATTTATATCCAATAAAACTTCCACCCCATTCTAATACTAAATGCTTTGCCAGTTAGTTGCACTGCTGTCAGCCTGATGAATAAGTGGTGTTGTGAGATAGACAGCAACAATGACCCCAACAACTGGTCACTGTTGCATTAGAGGCCCAAAGCATACTATTTTCACAAAGAATGGGAAACAGTTTTGTTTCACAAGTGTAACAAAACTGTTTTGTGTCTGCTCGATAATTCTATTGTCGGTTATTCTACTGTCTCCTATTTTATTCTCGTCTGATCTCTGTCCTTTGGCTGCTGCAACACATCTAATCTAATCTAAAAGATGTAATGTCCACAGCAGCTTTTCACGGGACTTTCCTGCAACACAGTCTACGAACAGAAAAAAAAGAAGATAAAACAAAACAGAAATAAGCTCTGAGGATAAATGTTAAAAAAAAAGCACAAGTAGCTTTCTACCATTACCTTTTTTTTTAAAGTAGCTCTCAGACGAAAAAGCTTAGAGGCCCCTGCACTACACCAAACATGTCCTCCTGCGAGTCTTTTCACCTAGTTCTTTCCTCCAAATATAACCATCCACTTGTACCATCTGTCGTCAGCATCACACAACCAAAAAACAAAACACCAGTGCAGTAATGAGACACAGGCCCACACACACAGACTGTGGTTTAAAAGCACTTTATTGTTCATCAAGGCTACTTTACGTACAAAAAAGGTGGCCTGCCAAAACCTTTTTAGTAGAAGGAGACACAGAGCCACAAATCAACTTTTGTTTTCTTGATACACTTTTTTTTTTTTTTTTTTTTTTTAAACAGTTCAGAGTATTACTACCACTAAGTACATGCTACTTCCACCTCAAATAGGACCTGGAAAACAAGGTAGTGTCAGAGTAAGGACCTCTCCGATTTATCTGCACAGTTTTCATGTTTACAGATGCAAAGTGGCCTCCAGATGGGAACCGAGTCCCCCAGAACTCATCTGCTGCTGAGCTCATCTCCGCCTCGCCGAGAGGCGATGGAGCAGATGAACTTGAGCACAAAATATGAATGAAATGCTAGTGCTGTGAATTTCAGTGAGAAGGGTAAGCTGAAACCAGTCAACAAGTGTTTTTAGACTTTCACTTGTAGCTTGGTTCCCATCTGTAAACCAACATCAGTCATTTAATGACTGTCAAATTTCGCAATGCAGTGGTGGAAATCGAATCTGCCTGCTAGCCCACAAATGAGGACGATCTTTAAAAGTTGAACGGAAATGTTTGGAAATGGCTGATGAAAAAAAATTTCACCGGGCTAGTGGCAGAATCATTGTTCCACCGAGGCCAAACATGCAAACTGACCAAGAGCCAGCTTAAAGGTCAAACTCTTTCTTTCTGCTCGCAAAGTGAAATTTTTGTTCAGGAGTCTCGGATGTCACACGACGGAACACATTTTAAACGACTGCAAAACATCGTGGACCAATGGAAGTAGCGATTGTCACTGACACACGAGTGGCTTTTTGTGGTTTCATATGTTTACTGTGCTCCTGCACTTGAACCTTTACTCTAACAAGACAAACTCTATAAACAAAAAAGATCAACTTTTTTCACAAAAAAAAAAAGGAAAATGCAATGATTACAATATAAGGACAGGAAAAAAACAATTAAATAGCTACATATCATTAACAAATTAATTGTTCCTCAAAAAATACCTACGATTTTTTTTCTCTGTACATTCGTTACGCACAGCGTAATGATGGTCTTATAGTTACCTATTATAAAAAAGTATTTTTTATTAAGTGATTTTCCTACAGCGTGTAGGGAGTGTGTGCCAAAGCAGAAAGATAGCCTCCTACCTACAGGCTGGTAGTGAAACAATAATGAATAAAACCAATAAAAAGAATTACAATAGAAAAACAAACTCTTATAGACACCAAGCCCCTTTCCCTCATGTTTTCTACCAAGCTACAAACTACAGCCAATCTTAATCGGGGTTGACTGAATCTGAGAAGAGGACGTGTCACATCGCAAAAGACTTTTGAGTGGCAGCTGAACATCTCTCGGGTCACAGACTGTGCTTACAGAAGCTCAGCTCCTGAAGCTCCACGCCCATCATCACCTTCAAACAAACAATAATCCACATCCACTGTCCACAGTTCACCACTCTGAACCAGTCACAACAATGAATCCACTGGCAGCTGAGTTAGGAGTTTAAATAGGTAGAATATGTACCATCAGTTCTGGTTCTGTCACAACTTTCGTATCAGTAAAGGATGGAATGTGTAGACATTCAAGATTAGTATTTTCCTAAAGTTTTTATACAAGGATCCACTTTTAACTATCCAATTCACAACGTAAATCATGAAAAGACCAAATTTCTGCATCATAAAAGATTTCAAACTATTTTACTTCAATTTCTGTAACACCTAATATTATTTTTGAATAGGTAAACCAGCCATTTTACAAGATATACACGTGTATATATATATATATGGTCTTAAGGAGCCTGTGGGAATCTGATCTGACTGATGTACTCAAATAAAATGAATCTTGCAACTGTTAACTTCAGCTTAGAGACATACAATGTGTACTTAAAACTCATACAAACTCCACAAACACAGTTTACGTTCTAAGCTCTGAATGACCTGAAAACTTTTTACGGCACTGGTTGTTGCTTCGTCATATGATGAGGATTTGTGGACACCTTGTTATTAGACACGTGCAATGTAAAGAGGTCAGCAGGGAGCTCTAAGGCACATGGCCCTGGCTGGTTATTAGCTCCATCTGTTGATATGGAGAGATGTGGACTGTGTGAACAAGGCCAGAACAAAGTTCCCTATAGGAGGAATGTATGCCAGGCTCTTTTATAGAGTAAAATAAAAACAATTTCAGACTGCAGCAGCAGTCGAGCTTAACTGCAGCAACAACGTTGTACAGAAAAGAAAGCACTGAAGTACAAAAACAAGTTCCGACACCAAATCTGGACACAAAAGGGTCAACCGCTAACGGCACGTTATAAATTCAGGTAAACAAACGCAGATCAAATGTTGTTTGACCAACTTTTGTTTTTCCACTGTTTTCCACCGCACTTTGGAAGTAAAAGAGAAACGTTGTGTGACGACTTTTTGTAGCCACCATCACTAAATCTAACCAGAGAGACACCACCATGATTCCTAGGAGCTTCCTGTCTGCTAGCTTGTCCTCTATATAAACTGAGTAATGTTTTGAGCAGTGGTAAAGGCTGCTACCAAAGATGAAGTTGCCTAGATAGACTCAAAACATTTACCAGGTTTCGGGTAATATCAGGCTTAGTGCCGACTAATTTTGTGCCAGTTTGGTGTCTCAGTTCAGTCATGGTGAAGGCTGTAGCATCCTGCACCACCGATGGATCAACATCTTAACAGGCAGTGTATCCCAAAGTCAACCTGACACATGGACAACCAAGGCTCTGCTGCGGGAATGAGCCAATCGACTCTAGTGCTAAGGTGGTTTTCACAAAACGAAACGCAGCTATCATCTTTCAACAGAGCCTGTCCGGAGGCTGTCCCACTGTAGATGTCTGTTACCATACTGATATTAATTGAAAACAACCATAAAAAAAGTGTAATAATACCAATAACAATAATAATATGGAGTACAACTGACCCAGCAGTGAGTGTATAGTGTCTATGTCTGTTACTAACAATAAAAGAAGCAACAAATAACGTCCGAATGAAAACGCTAATAGTAGTTAAGATTGAAATGCTTTAAAACACTAATAGATACCAGCTATTAAAAACAAAACAAAAACATGCATTAGTTTACCCTTCAAACCTTGTAGAAATCTACCAAACCACAGTGTCTGGGGAGGGAGGGAGGGAGGGAGGGAGATGGGTGGTGGGGGCGGTGGCGGTGGCAGCAGGGTGTAATATAATAACAACACTCATGTTCAAATACAAAAAAAAAAAACAAAGGTGTGTTTGAAGAGGTCGGAATAATCTTCTCTCTCCCGGTCAACAAACCAGACAGTTTTGTTTGTTCTTTTAACCACAGAGTGACATGCAGTGTCATCTACCCCCCTCGTCACTGTCAGCAGTTAAGTCTGCAGAAACACATCAAAGCACCTTCAACACTGCAGTCTGCACTTCTTTGTTTTCAGTCCCAACGTCCCTCACAGAATGGCAGTGATGTCCGTCAACACCACAGATGATAATCTGACTGTGCTCATTAAAAAAAGAAGAAAAAAAAAATCACCAGGCAACAACTTGGCACGTTTACACAGCTGATGCAGTCGAGTATGATTTCGTTGGGGACAAGCTGATACTGATCCACACTGATTAAATCACTTAGATGTATATATAGGGTAGGGTGGTATGATTAAATTATGTTAATATATTTTAAACTTAATACAACTTAAAGTGTAGCCAGTTATATAATTTACTATCTTGAATGTCAATAGAACGTCAATGGTAAAGAAACTTCATCACTTTAGTGAACTGTAAGCAGGAAGTGGATGTGCTTTGCCTATTTCGTAAATACACATACAAATTAAGTGGGTTTTAAATTGACTTTTCGTTGGCAGGATATTATCCTGGAAATGGCATAATACAGCACAGCTGAGTGACTAATGCTTTTATTAGTATCCATGGTGATGATGTGTTTACTCAAATTGAAGAGTGGCCACTTCCTCCACACTTTACCTAACTGTTTATGCCACTTTTTTGTTAACACGGACAGCTCTCTGCACCCAAAATTGTGATTTAATGTGGACTGGACTTCAGTCTAGAGCTGGTAGGGAGGGATGCGTTAAGTTAACAATAACGCAACACGTTAGACAGGCTGAACCAAAAGCTAGTTAAATCACTTGGTGCTAGTATAGTGGTGTATAGTATAGTGCATTTTAAATAAGAGCTAATGCGGTCCTAAAATCAGCTTTGTCAGTCCCACTGTGTCCAGTGCCAAATGGCAATATTAACATGCCAGCGTTCATTCTCTATGGCAGTAGTGCAAATCAGACCAAGTACATCGCTTACGTATAAACATACAGTGACAACACCATCGACACACATACACAGGAGAGAAGGGAGAGATGATACTTTGTGATGTTTGCTGTTGTTTTTGATGCTGGCACCGATAAACATTGGTGTATGAAGTTTCTTTGGTAGCACAGTCAGGTGGATTGAGATTTTTTTCCAATTTTTTTTTTTTCTTTTTAAATCATTCTCTATCAAATATCTGGCATCCCATAATTCAGAAGCAGTCCACAATACTACTATTAAAGGAAACAAAAACAAAGAAGGAAAAAAAAACCTAATAATTAAAACACCATCTTTCCTCTCTTTATGTACATATAACTACAGACACTCGGCTCCAAGCTTGATATGCAAGGATGAAGAATGAATAAATGAATGAATGAATGAATTGAAGGAGCAGCTTTATGCTATGGTCAGTCTTCAGGTCAACTCTCATCACCTCTCATCAACTCTCATGATTATTGTCTGGTACTAGCATAACAGTGGGCAAAAAACCAAACAAAAAAGGATAATTAAGTTATAAGTTGCTGAATCATTCTTCTCTGAGCACACGGAGGGAGAGAGAGCGAGCAAGCTTGAGTGTTGTGGATGTTTGTAGCAGACCAGCAGGCAGGCACTGCCTCTCTGAAATGCTGCTGACAAACCAAGAGTGATGAGAGCATGGATGTTGGAGCCAGGGGGGATTGCCCCGGAACATAGGCAAATCCCTCTTAAAACCCGCCCCCTTTCAGGAGACCACAGAGGGGGAGTGGTTGTGATTGATCATGTGACTGTCAGGGGAGGAGTTTGGGCTGCTGCCAGATGATGAGGGGCTCCCCTTATTTTTGATCTGCAACCAGGTTTCCCCCAACGCCTTAGCGAAGTGGTCGTCCACCGATCCCGTGATGGACACGGAGTTTGTGGCAGCAGGCTCGGGCTCTTTGTAGTTCTTCCCAAGGCTGCGGCGGAAATGCTCTTCAATCACTGGGTCGCAGGCTGTGTTGGCTAAAACAAAGAGGGAAGGAGAGAGTTTTAGTTGCCATAATGAAATCAGAAATGTCTCTAAAGCTCACTTGGATAATACACAGAGGGTTATTTATTGCCCAACATCAGCTTTCACATTGGCAATGTACATTTTAGGTCAATGGAAAATAAGAACTCAAACATCTACTTCACTTTTTTCATCGTTTTTATATCACTGTATTAAATTCCACTGTTAACTTGAGATCATGGGGATTTTACTAGGATCATAAAAACAGCCTCAATGAATTTATCAAACCACAGAAAACATGACTGACACTCACAATGGGTGCAAATAAAACAGACATGTTTGGCTGAGGCCTACAATGATTCATTTACAGAGAGAATAGAGGAGACGCAGTAAATAATTCTGCTGCAGCTCAACTACAACTGATGTGCTGTAAACAGAGACTGAAAACTCAGCGAGAGAAAACTGCTAAGATTTTCTTTAAGTGAGTCTGGGCTGATGTTCTATCTCTGGAGGATGATTTACTCTCTCAGATATGTTTTCAACAAGCGCACTAGCTGGGAATAATTTTATTTTTAAGTTTGTTTCTGGTTCATTACAGTCTAAGAGAATAATTCACACGGTAAAAGTCATCTGGTAACAATTGGGTAATAAAAATCCTGATACCAAATTTCTGTAAAAATATTACTATAACAGAACAACAAAGACGCCCGTCACTGTGTGTGTGCATGTTCATTTAAATGCATGACTGCACTCACTGTTGATTCTCCTGTAGTTGTTAGTGAGGCTTGAGCAGCCATTGTGGGAGACAGGACAGTGAGACAGGTTGCAGTTGCGGTTGTTGGCTGGGGCACATGTGATAACTGAAGGACGATTCTGAAACGCAAAGCCAAAAATTCATTGTTAGGAACGGAATAACATCGACCTAATAATCATCTCTTATCACTGACAGTCAACATGGAAACATGATTTGTGAAATAGAAGGTGAAAAGGAAACATTTCAGTAAAGGCTGAGGTTCAGCAAGAGGTTTGAAGCTTAAGGGAATGACTCCGTTACCAGTAAGGTTTTGAAACACTTTTGGCAAACTGTCAGTAGTGATGTAAAAGAAAGACGAAGAGTATGATACCTGCTGGCGTTCTACAGCACTGACTGTGTGTGGCACTGTTGTCAGTGCTGCTGTGCTGCTACGTGCAGACTCCACCATGCTGTTTTTGGTAAGAGCCAGTGGCTGGTCCATAGCAGCTAAGCTGGCAAGGTGGTGATGGTGGCTGTGGCTGTACAGGTGGTTGTTAGGAACTCCCAAGCCACTGGGCAACACCACTCGTTCAATGGGGCTCCGGCTGTGGTCCTTGGAGACAGAAGAGCTGCGATAGTCTCCATTAGGTTTCCTGAGAAACAGCAATGCATTAACTCAAAATCCTCATTAAGCTTCCAACAATTAACAAAATATATACAGTGTTACTTTGAAAAACATTTGATTAGACATCAGTCAGAGCTGCAGTTAAGTATGAACTTAAAAGAAAACAAGATAAAGAAAAGGACTGGTAATAAAATTCAATTCAATTCAATTTTATTTGTATAGCACCAAATCACAACATACATTATCTCAAGGCACTGTACATAGTAAAGCCAAAACCATTATATTATTACAGAGAGAAAAGAAACCCAACAGTTCACACAATGAGCAAGCACTAGGCATCAGTGGAGAGAAAAAACTCTTTTAACAGGAAGAAATCTCTGACAGAACCAGACATAGGAAATAGGAGCGAAAGTGTACAAAATGAAGAGAGGAATAAAAACTAAAACAGTTCAGTGATAAACAAGAACAAAGAGGTAAAAGTGGGCTCAGAAACTAAGAATACTGTTCTCATATATGCACTATACATACACACACACACACACACACACACACACACACTCTCTGATTGCTGATGGGATTGATAAGACTGATAAGCACATGCTCACACACTCAATTTGCTAGGAAAGGAAAGGGAACACTGGCATTATTCAACATAGATGAAGTTCAAACTTATCTCCCCACTTCGAGAGGCAGAGGGGCACAAAGTTTAAAGCTCTGAAGTATTTTCTTTAGAACAGAGACTTCATCTGTACAATGAGTCTGCAGGGTCTTCACATTGTTGTACTAATGGCTATTTACAAATTCACGTTATTTTATGTTTTCTTTTTCTTGACTTTTATCCTACACACAATGACAAGCAGAATAAAAAAAGGTGCAAGAAGGTAAAGCCACAACCCGATCTTCACTGAAAAGTTAGCAGTAAAGATGATGGATTCAAGTTATGACAAATTAATACACAAACATAATGACCTTGTTTCCAGTCCCCGGTTCTGATGATGACTTCAAACGCAATGAAGTCATTGTGCCTAATATTGTGCACACTTACTTACAGTTTAACAGGTAGTAATTATTTTTCTGTGTGCGTCAAACGTGGTCTCTGATTATGTGTGTGTGTTCGACTCTATTACACCCTTCCTGCAGCTCCAGCTCCACTCCCCTCTTTCAATTTGAGGCCCTGTTACAGGGAGCAAGATTTACTGTACTACCCTTCTGCTATCTCTGCTTTTCTCTCCAGCTCAATGCACCCACATTTTTACACACATCCATTCACAATTCAACACATACTCATGACTTCCTCTGTTCTACACGCTAAACATAGACAATGAAGCCTGTGATGGGAAAAGGCAATTACATTTACTTTAAATAAACAGGAGTCAAACAATGGTGGGCAGAATACAACATGAAATTCTGTCTTTATTCTTCACCGGATCGTGTGTAGGGGCATTTCCCACCCATGTGAAAGAGACTTGAGGGAGAACACACAGAAGACTCAAAGGAAAAAAGCTCCAGTCTCTCCTTAAGGTTTGTTTAGATGCAAAACAACATGTCCAGGCAAACATTTGTAGATGCATGTGACCAGGCAACCTGACTGCAGGGTCAAGCATCTGGAGCCCACAACACTGTCCTCCACAAATAAATAGCCTCTGCAGAATACAGAGAGGGGCAGAGGAAAAGCTGAGGAGAGGTGGGCAAGGAGGCTGCATGTAAATGATCCAGACCTCTACGATAAAAAAAAAAAGAGTGAGGTCGGTAGTTTCCTTCGTTTGTGAGACCCCTCTTTTTCCCCTCTTTTTCTTTTTTTCTTCTTTTTCTCTCACAATTGGCAGCAAACTTCCTGAGGGTTAAAAAGGGGGAGAGTTGGCAGCACTTGCATAAACCCAAGCTGACCGCTCACCAGCAAACTTTTAATGTTTTCCAAAGTGGAGTTTTTTTTATTTAATTATTTTGTTTTGTTTTCTTCTTTTATAGTTATAAATAAAAAAAAAAAGTTTTCCATCATGTAAAATTTGAGCTCATGATAACTACTTATGCATGAAATGGTTATGTTTTGTTTATGGTTATGTGTTAAAAGAAAATATTACATTTGAAGCAAACTTATATGATTCTTATCTGCCATTACACAAAAACTTTTCTAAAACGTAAACAGAACACTGTCCCCTTCCAGCAGCTGGGTCTTCAGTTAGTTTGTAGAATTTGTTCCAAACTGTAATCGTTGTCAATGAATAGACATGCCCACATCCTCAAACAAGAGGTGCCGTCACAGCAGCCAGTGAACGCGAACAACAAATCCAGCCAATGAATGGCATAGCTGTTGAATCCATCACTGCCTCCGCCTTTCCCTCTCCTGACTGCCAACCAAACCCTGAAACCACAATTCATGCCAGACATCAGGCATTCAAAACCCACTCCGTTGCCTCTCTTACTCACCTCTCAATTATTGTTAAGGTCGCAGCTGGGGAAAGAGGGAGTGGAGGGAAAGGGCGGGCAGTGAGGGCTACACATGAGACATGGGCATGAGACAGTGGTAACAATAGCTAGAGCCTAAAAACAGGGTTGCCATTTCTGAGGCTAGAGGAAAGGATGAAAGCTAAAAGTGGGAGACTGAAGAAGACACCCTTTAAAAAGTAAATAACTCTGAGACTCAGCATCTACAAGGGGAGACAATCTGATTTAAAAAGGAGGAGGCAGAGGGATGGAGACAGTAGAAAGAAAAAACAGCGGAAATAATTAGGGGTGCAGCTCAAATTTGTTTCACAATGAATGCTCAATGACTTACTAATCATTTATGGAGTAAATGTCACACAGCAGTGTAAACTCTTGCACTCATATTTAGCCAAAACTGTTTTTGCCTGCTGAAGTGACCGTTACTGTGTACAACATTATATCCCATCAAATCCACAGAGTGAAACATTTGCCTTTGTCAAAGAAAATACTAACATATTACAGGATGGATCTGACAAAACAGATGGTGCAGTGGCCCAAAGCCAGTAAATGTTTATGCAGGGCAAGTTGACTTGGAAGTGTCTTGTGAAAAGATCTTTGGTAAAACTGAAGTAAAAACCTACTGTAAATGGCCACTTATTATGGTGGTCAAACAACAAATGTTTTATTTGGGGTACTGCTTAACAGCTAAAGTTTTTTTTTGGGATCAAGTACTGGATTTGAAAGCAAAGTTTTTAATATAGAGGAATAAAGACTTTTCTGGGCATTTGATGGACAGCATTATACAAAGACATTGAGAATCAATAAGTGTTTTCTGCTGTAATCTGGGATATGAGCAGTCTGGCACCAGTAGCAGTCTCAGTGGAGGACATGCAATAGAGATCCCTTAATTTAAAACCCTCAATACATAAATAGTCATACAACTTTAACAATATTAGTCTACTTGAATCTGTCATTAAATATTGCCTTTTAAGTAACCATTCACAAAGCCGCCTGTCTTCAAGTTAACCTCAACTTAAGGATCATGACTGCAATTATGTGTTTAATGGAAAAAAAAAATAAAATAAAAAACACAGCTATGCATCTATTTTTGTAAAGAGTAACAACTAGGAATTTATTCTCATTCACATTACAATCATTTTTTCTGAAAATGCCACAATGGAAGGAAAACTGAATATAAATTTGAGTAAATAATCAACATACTTTTTCGAAAGTGAGCTGCCAGTTTGGTGAGTTAGTTATACTTTGAGGCAAAGACACAGGGGCTATAAAAGTCCTGGGCTTTTTCTCACTACTTTGCTCCAGAGCAGGCAGAAAAAACATCAATACAAATCTTTGGTTGGGCACACAGAGAGCAAGAGAAGAGAGAGAGAGAGAGAGAGAGAGAGAGAGAGAGAGAGAGAGAGACACAGGAAACATCTGGGAAGAATCAGGGTACAGAAAGAAGATGACGAAAAAGAAAAAGAGAGATATGATGAAGGCTCAACCACAGGTTACAACCAGGCCCAAGCTCTGCAAGGACTGCAGAAACCCACAAATGTACACACACACACACAGAGAGAGAGAGAGAGAGAGAGAGAGAGAGAGAGAGAGAGAAAGAAAGAAAGAAAGAAAGAAAGAAAGAAAGAAAGAAAGAAAGAAAGAAAGAAAGAAAGAAAGAAAGAAAGAAAGAAAGAGAGAGAGAGCTTACTCAGGGTGTGTGAGATAATAATCTCTCTATGTGTGTGTGTGTGTGTGTGTGTGTATATATATATATATATATATATATATAAATTGCTATGAAACAAGCACTTTTTCCCTATAATATAAAATATTGTGTAAGCTTAGATAAAGCTTATGACTTTCGAAAACCTATAAAAAAAGACTTCCCACAACATTTCCAAACAGAGCTGGACACAGCTGTTCTAAATCCTTCATGTTTTCACTCTTGCAGAAACACTGATCAAAATCAAGCACGTTATTTGCCTGAGAAATGACTGCAGAGAAAAAGAACTGAAGACAATCCTTTGTTATCAAAAGCGGATATGGGAATAACCACAACAAGAAAGCAAAGGAACACACAAAGACACAAAAGAAATAAAAAAAATGCACTGCCTTAATTTTTCTCATGCTCACACACTATATAAATAGTTCTGTGTAAAACAAGAGGCTAACAATGAACTTTGAGAGTGTCTCTTATTTTCTCCCCATTTGGCCTCTGAAGAAACTTCCTTGAGAACAACTTAGCGATGAAGTTCCCAGTAAGAGCAGCTGCAGTTTCTTTATGCTACAGTCTTCTTACTGCAGTAAACAGACTACTATGGAATTTTTTTTTTAGGTCTTCTGTGAACACCATGAATGCGAGAGAAAGATTATATAGTACTAAAACATAATAGCTTCATTTCAAACCAAAGAAACCATTATACCACTATTTTCTAGCAGCTATCCAACACTAAAGGATATGACCATGAACAACACAAAAGCACCTACTAGTGGTGGAACACTTAAACTGTTTATTTATTTAATTCATTTATTAAAATTTTAGAATTGTCTTGTTGATTCTAGAAGTGAGGTTGTTTAACAACATGCAGCCAACAGCTACCCTGTTACCATTACCAAGTAAAACAATAGTGCTTTCATTTGATTACAACAGTAACTTTAACTTTATGTACAGTTAATATATTTTAGTACTTCAAATAAGTGTATCTTAACTGCACTAACAGATGAAAGACAATTTCCTACTAGTGATAATTCCTTATGACCAAGCCACTGGGTTTGTACCAACAATGTTCCTGAAATAAATCTGGCAAGCCTGACTGACAACATGAATTGTGATCTAGAGGAGTCAATGTCTAGTGTTAAAAAAACAAATGAAAATAACCTTAATAATATTGAAATTATGTTAAACTACAACTGAAATATGATATAGCAGAATTCCACTAAAAAACAGCAAAATCTGTATCCAAATATCTCAGATTTGAAGAGGGAAATTAGAGTAATTATGAAATATGATCAATCAAATGCCAATACTAAACATTACTGTGACTAGTTCATCTTTTTAAGAAGAGGAGATGTTAAACAGCTCAGCAACAGTACTTTTATATTTGTGGGTCTACAACTGTAGAGTAGCAAGCAGGCGGGTGAACAGGTTGCAGCAAGCTTCCAGCCCACAGGCTCCAGTGGACAGGATAAGGCTTCTTTGTTTAAGACTCCTCCTCCTACTCCTCAGAGAAAAGGAGAACTTAGCCCCTGCTGCCTGACAAGGAGCCCAGTCACAACCACACACAAAGATGATCACAGATGGACAAGCAAACACACATGTACAGACAGCACATGGCTACACATGCGCATGCCTTCACAAATACATGCTGAGTGCATGTCGATGTACAGTGCACAGTATCGCATCCAGTAAAATATTATGATATTTCATGGCAGGATGCAGTATTGATTTGGAAATGCTCTCAACAGCACTTTTCATGGATTTGTGTTACTTTGAGTTTTCAACCACTGGTTGGGATCATAATTTTGGCCATTTGACTTTCTTTCCCTCCCTCCCTCCCTCCTTTATGAGAGTTTCTTTCTTAAATAGATTACTTTGGGGGAGACAAATCACAGTATATCACCTTGCTTAGAGTATTTTAATATACTGCATCATCATCCCTCCATTGGGGTATATTTCACATCACCAGATTCTTGGCAAGCCCTAATCCATATCCACATTGTTACATACTGATGACAAAAACACAATCTGTTGGAGTTATCTTGC